>DWPT01003526.1:0-14332 GCA_018251895.1 Agathymus mariae mariae | reverse complement strand
TTTAGTGCGGTAAAAATCCCACATAACCCGGTGTCGCTCCCACGGCACCGGGTACCTTTGGAAGGTTTCCCCCCTCGAAAACAAAAAAAAGTTAATCAAGTGGTAAGTTAATCAAGTGGCAAGTTAATCAAGTGGCAAGTTAATCAAGTGACAAGTTAATCAAGTGGCAAGTTAATTATGTGGCAAGTTAATCAAGTGGTAAGTTAATCAAGTGACAAGTTAATCAAGTGGCAAGTTAATTATGTGGCAAGTTAATAAGTGGCAAGTTAATTAAATAGCAAATTAATAAGGTGATAAGTTAATTAAGTGGCAAGTTAATTAGTGGGAATGAATTAAAATGTTTGGAAACGCTTTAACATATATATTTTGATTTTTTAACATACTTTTGATTTCTAGTGTAATCTCCACATTCCTGTCCACGTCAAATTTTAGAAAATATTTGATCATCGTTCTTAAAGTGGTTATGACTTATGTTGTTTAAACAACTAGTGTTTCGCAGACCTTATAGCCCAGTTGCTAGTGACCCTGTCAAATGAGGGTCCCGAATTGCATTCTCTGTCGAGGCAGGCCTTTCTGTATAAATGATTGTTCTTGAGTTATGCATGTTTGTTACGGCATCTTTGTGTATGTGTGTGTCCATAACACTTAACTCTGGTACTTAATTAATTAACTTCAGTGCGGGGATATGAGTGTGTAAATTTAAAAAAAAATACAATTATCTCCCCTTTCAAAACCTATGTTAGTAATGTATATTTTGAAGCGTTACACACGATCTGATTGTGATTATTAAACAATCAGTTATTGACTGTTTTATTGTGACTAACACTGTCGGATGTGCAAGTACACTTCAGTACAATATAATTTAATAAAGTCTATACATGATTATGTTTTTATTTATAAATTACATTAATAAACGTGTTATAATTAAAAGATAGTTAATAGTCATAGGATTTCAGAAGCGAAGAGAAGTGAATTACCTATTATAATTGTAATTACACTTTAAAATCACAACGTATCTGTTAAGAACAGGAAGCCGTAATTTGTTTTCAAGGCTAGCAAAATTGACATGGTTATTTTTAAAGGCTATGGATATGTTATAGGATGATATTGCCTTGGATTTTTGTCATCGTAACAATCAGAAAAGTGTATCAGTTATTTTTTATATATCGTGAAATATATATTTTAGTGATTTATAGCATTAGAGGGTAAAGCGCAGTAACTTAGAAAAAGCCTATTCGGTCTGTCTTAAAATCAATCACACTGTAATTGGATGGTAACGCCGACGAGAACAAACTATGTATACCAAAACTTCGCGGTAAGCTTTTAAAATGAAGAGGGATGATTTTGACGAATGGACGGATAGTTGTCGGTAATTTCTAAGCACACTCTCTAAAACTACTCCTTTAGAACACTGAGACGATGACTATTCTGCATCTGTGCTCGAAGCTTAGAAGGTTGGTCTCAGCCATTTTGGAGACTTCTCCATTGAGTCCAATGTCACCAGGTGGCAGCACCAGACGACCTGTGACAGCATTATTCTACACGTACTAACCTGTGTATACAATATAAGCTTAACAGGACACAGCTTTATTGCAGCTGCTTTAGCTTTGGAGCAAGTTAAGTGTCTAAAAAGTTTCTACTGCTAAAGTTGATGGCATATTAAAAAGGCTTATTCCGAAAAGTAGGTGTCAAGAATACTTTTGGCCGTGAATAGACACGCTTGTGTTTTGAGGTGGTGAATGGCAAGCATGGCATCGCTCTGTTTTGATATTACGTAAAGTGTTCGATTGCCACGCTCTACCATGGTTTCTCTTTCGGGTCCGGGTTGATTCTTACTGGTCTGTGTGCTCGGCAGGTATCTGTACACAACTATGTCGTCTTCTGCGTGCTCATATGGAGCAGAAGTAGAGTTGCGGTGAGGATGGACCGCTGAGGTGCTTCAGAATTAGTCGTCATTGATTGTGATAGCAACCCTCAACGACTTGGAAAGACCGTTCATAAGAAAATCGTTCACCTCGCCGATCAGACCAGGAGACATACCGTAAGCTAGAAGTTTGCTCATTAGGCGAGCGTGCCAGACCAGGGTCCAATTACTTTGAAATATCGACGGCAACAGCAAGCGCTTCCCCGTTTTTGTAGCGCCTTGTCCTCTCTACTCTCTGTTCCAGAAGATTTCCAGTTGATCGATTTTGGATAAACCCATGACACTGACACTGTAAAAAATATTTTTGCAAATATTTCATCCTTACCCACCGTTAGCATTTAATTATTTTTAGACCAAACCTGAGCGAAATTCGAGTTTTTACCTTTTTAACACCAAAATTTTCCGTGTTTCCCTAAAATATTTTACCCTCGTCAAATGGAGGGTTTGCTTGAATATTGAATTTCTGAAAATCATCTCATAATGAACACTTATTTTGCAACGGAGTTATAAAAACGGGCAATTAGACTTTCGCATAAAACTTTTAACATTTTGATAAACTCTCGTAAGTGCTCATTGTCTTAAATCATAAAATACATTATTCTTAATTTGTTCTTGAGACGCTATTAATTAATATCATAACATATGGTTCTTTGAAAATAAGTAAAAAATTGATATATTTTTAATTTCAATATCAATCGATGGCTATAAATTTTAAATAAAACATTTTAAGTTGATGGTTGTTGGTTGTCGGATATCTTATTTACTCATCGAACATACACTAGTATTCTATCATGGGTTTCATAAAGAGTATTTATGAAATCGGTGTAAATTTTACTATTCCCCCTAATTATTATTTTATATAAATAGCTGACAATCGAATAGATACTCTTGGTGTTAGGTGATCTCTGCTATCCATGGACGCAAGTTACGTACCGTATTACGTTCTGAAGAGAAAACCGACAGTAAATTTTATGTGCAACCCCATGTTACATTGCTTCGGGTAGAATAAAATTGTTGACACGCTCGCTGACAGTACGCCTTTAGGCGGGAAATTAAAACGGCGCGTTATGAGTGTACTGCGAACGACGGGCTACTTTTTTTAAGAGTATTAGTAGTATTTCGTCCAACGATAATTTTTCAAATCAATTAATTTACTGTCGTATTGTGAGCAATCTCAGGTTCTAAGCGTGGTAACACATATTGCTATTTCAGTTGCCGTTCATCACAATTTTGTCCGTTGTTCACTAGCTTCCACCACGATCAGGAGAGATTGGTGCGAATTTAACTAGGAAGTGTTTAATGTCAAGAAAGCAAGTAAAGTGAATTGAAGCTTAAAAATAATTTGTCTGTCTATCAAGAAATAGATCTACTAAATTGAAATGGCATAGGTAGTATAAGGGATTTTAAGGAACTTATGTTGTGAGTCCTGTTCTGCTCGTCCTGGCGAAAAAACCAAGGCAAGTTGCTCTCAGGAAATCACGTCTGGAGATCACGACTGAATCACATTCGAGAAGCAACTAGATTTTGTGAAGCGGACGTTGACCAGCTGTTCCCTCGGACGGACCGAATACCCCAGCTCCACACCACCCGCTGAAGCATGGAGACGGCATACTTCGTTACCAGACAGAAGATCAAATTCAAATTCAAAATCATTTAATCATATAGGTATTCTGTAAATACACTTATGCACGTTATTTTTTGCTTCTACTACCGTTTCGGAAAGGTGCTTTAACATCGAGGAGAAAAAACGGCGAATCACGCGGAGAGTTCTTCGCTGAACACTCAGAACGCCAGTTCGTTCGCTACAATGCAGCAGTTGAACAACACCTAGAGAGCTACTTTCCCCTGGCCCTCCGGAAGACCCTGGCGTTTGTACTCGTTCTGTGTACTATTAAGCTGTGATCTGCCCTTACACTGGTTTTCTTTAAGAAAAACCCCCTAAAAATATGAAATTATAATACACAAACTTCATGAAAACCCCCTCAAAATATAATAATGGATTGCTTAGCACCACCTAAGATTCTGAAATATACTTTTAAAATTCAAATCACATTTCCTGTAAAGGGGAGTTGAATAAAATCTCTTAGGGATTCTCTCACTGTAGCCTCCAAGTAGTTCACTGCAACATACAAATTTCTCTTTCCGCCACATTCCAATATTAATTCAATATGATTAATTCAACTCGTTAAGTCGAAGTACTGTAACTTCCAAGCGAAGAGTGAAAGTAAAGCGGCTTAATCAATTTGCGTGACACCAGGAAATAATTATAAGAAACGAACCGCACGCATTTAAATTAATTCACTTTATTATGGCTGCTTCATTACCATTCCACAGTGACAAAGGACCGCACAATGCAGATGTGTATTACAGCCCTAAAACAACGATGTGAACACAGCATTATGCTCCCAGGGTTGGTTGGAAATACAGCCGAAGGGCGGCGGGGCAGAACGCGACCCGCGCTCGACGCGACCGCACGCGTTAACATGACATTTTGAACCTGTGATCAGTGATTGGCCGAAAATGTATAAATATCAACTCCTATTGGTCGTTATGCTCGCTGCCAGCCTCATGATGGGTAAGTAACAAGTTTCAATATTTTTAAGTGGAATATTTTTAATCTGTGATACCTGAAATATTAGTTGAATGTGTTTGAAAATAAAACGGAACAGATAAATAATTTTACGAGCTTTATTTTTTTATTGTAGATACAACCGCAGTTATAAAACACTTATTTATAGCCAGTATCTTGTTTAAACAGAATTATTCTATTCTAGTAATGAAAATGACGTGAAAGTTAATCAAAAATACAATAAAATATCATCCACTGTATAAATATTATTAACAAATTTTCATTAAAGATCCTTTCCTTTTGAGTGTTTTTATTATAAGTATTTACATTAATACAGATAGATTTATACTTCAGCATTAAAAATTAGTTGTAAAAAGTTGAAATAAATAAGATTAAATATTAATTTTAAATTACTATTAACACCAATTTAACCAACAACCAAGAAAATTAAAATTTTATATGTGTAAAATAAAATTTTAATTATTATTATTGTGAATATTGTTAAAATTAATCCAAACTTAATTGCCAACGGACTTTTTAATATTTCTCATGTTTTATTTGGCACAAATATAATTATTATAGTTGAATATTCTTTTTAATTAATAATAATTATTTATATTAATTTATTTTTATTTTTTTATTGTCATCGTTAACTAAATTTATATTATTGTGCTGTGTTGCATTGTGATCAGCTAAATATTTTTTATTATAATATTTGTATTTAAATGTATTTTACATGTTATTATTCTTTATTATCGGTAGTTTCGAAGATCTTGCATGTTCTCATACGAAGCGTTCCCGAAAAAAAAAATTGTTCAGCATTAGCACCTTAGCTTTATAGACTCGAGTTCAAAGCCTGCACGCAAGCACCTAAAATTTTTCAAATTGTGTTGGTATTACAAATTAATTACCACTTGCTGCGGTGAAGGAAAACATCGTGAGGAAACCTGCGACTCCTCCACAATGTTCTCAGCGATGTGTCAAATCTGCCAACCCGCACTTGGCCAGCTGTCTGACCTTACTCCACTCATGGTGAGGGTGGAGGTGAGCCCAGCACTGTTATAATATGAGTCTGAATGATGGATGACGATAACATTGAATATTTTTAATTATTCCAAGTGCTCGATTTCGATCCCACTCGATAGTCGCGGTATGATTGGGGGAGGAGACCGACTTTAACTCCTCGGCACACCATTAAAACAACACTTGGCATTTAGTTTCATGGCGGTAAGTTTTAACCTGCATGACTCGGTTGCTACGCTGTTATTTCCAGGCGGCCTTGTCATTAACACATTGATATACACCATAATATCCTTTACCACACCGCTAAAGTAATGTTAATACAGATAATTAATTAAAAATCGAAATGGAACGAGCTAAATTATATTCGCTGCAAATGTTTCCGTTCTGCGGACTGGCTTTCAAAATGCGGTTTTTCATGAAATATATCCAACATAATACTAATATAAGTTAAATTTCAGTCTATTCATATACTGATATTATTTTGTTTGCTGACTATCTGCCCTCACCGACTTCGTTCGGATTGAACAATTTGTTTTTACTCATTACACGTAAGTCATGCTACACTTTGTATTCTTTCGTCATTATATACAAAGTGCAATAACTTAGAAAAAGCCTATTCACTATCGATTTGAAGTCATCCGCATTGTGATGAATGGGAACAGAGACGTGGGCAAACAATAACAATCTTATTATTAATAATAATAATACGAAAAGAGGATACAGAACGTATTGTTCATTAAGGGAAGGAAATAATTTTAAAAATGAAGTTCTAAATTAACACAAATTTATCTCTATCTGACCATTATCGTTACGGATGGTATGGATATGAGATTTCGGAGTCGGATCCAAATACGGATATATGAATATTTTATCGGTTTCGGTTACGGTTATGGATATTAAATTATTTCGGATAATCCGATAGTTTCGGTTACGGAGTTCCATAACATCCCGGATTCCTGATCCTGCCCTATGGAAATAGTCAAAGATTTTTTACCTAGAAGCCATGGTATCGGAGATTACCCTCTGTGTACACACAAACTAGAAAAATTCCCACTCTCCTTTTATAACATAATAATAGATTACGGTCCGTTCCGTCTTTATTTGGGTTGAACAATTTGAATATACCCTATGTCCATCGGGAATAATGTACCTTCCGAATTGTAAAATATTTTTACATATAGGTACCGTAGTTCCGGAGATTACCTACTCTGAGTATTTACACACATACGCTTACAAAATTCCCACTCTCTGTACACTAATTATCGTATAGATCATAACAAAATAACTATTAATAAAATGAATGTTACCTTTAAGTCAACAGCTGACAAACTCTTCTTCGATATGTGCGTACGCAAACACCAAAAAGTCCAAAAGACGGTATTGTTAAAACGGCCGCCCCGTATCAGGACGGTGTTGCCAACCGCTATGCTTTCCAGCATGCAGTCGTATACTACCATCAAATCATTTACTATCAAGGATGCTCTTTTGTCAGTTTTTTTTAAATTTAAAATCACACTTGAAGATGCAGACATTGACACGTTGAAGGAACATGAGAATAATAAATATAATTTAAAACAGAATTCACTTTTAAACAAACATTGAAAATAAACACGGCAACACTTCAGTTCGGGGGATTTATTAAACTTGGTTTTTATTTCATTCATTACCACGGGATTTATTAAGGGGAGTTAAGGTACTCGTATAGCAAAAGTATTGGTTATAGTCTGCTACGTTGGCCTTCTGCAGATAGGCACACGGCACACGGCACACGCATTTGATAACATTAAGAACCTTCGTCGTTTATCTATCTGGTACTATCACACCCTGTCTTCGCTTCAGTATACCTACGACTTACATTGACGAATTGCACCCGCGTTGTCATCCGATCGACTTATCTCGTTCCTTAAATTAAACATCCAGTAATCGGATTTTCAGCTCATGTATTAAAAATATATTCATTTGTTACAATAACCGCAGCCACGTATTAATTTTGTTTAACATTATTAGCAAAATATCCATAATAACTTCTATGTCCTATTGCACGGGAATACATTTCGCGAGATGAAAAGAGTTCTATATTTATGTGGCCCATAATTTTACTATATAGATGCCAAGTATTATTTAATTTTGTCAATGGTTTTAGCGTTATATCTTATCTTATCTTATATGTGCACAGACAGTCAGACAAAAATATATAATTTTTTTTATCCTCTATTCCTACCATACCTACCATTCTTACCTATCCAGGTGTATTATTAACATTAGTTGGTATTTACATGCATATTTTTTTTCCAAAAAGTTATATCTATTATATCAAAGTTCTTGCATGGTGTGCAATAAACTATTGTTTTTGTATTTATAATATTTTTGGTATTATGTATATCGATCGTACAAAAGACCCGGGTCGTGAGAACTGCGTGACAAACGGATCGCTATTCGTTCGTTCCATACAATCGTAAACGAACTGAAACGAATGTGATATGATTGATTGAAATATATGATCGAGTCACATCTGCTGGCGCGGTTTTCTATTAACTTTTGAATCTGACTGATGATTTTGACCCGTATCGCTCGTTGTGCCATCTATCATAGTATTTATTCCTAAAATAAATTAATTTCAAAACGAAGAGATGGATTTTGTTATTCAATTGTTTAAAGCACCTTTTACCCAAAACAAACCGATGTGTCAATATTATATACTGAATCATGTAAAGGCTGTGTGATACAGTGAGTGCGATCGGTGAAAATTTATATTTAATTTAAGTATCAAACCTGTCGGATGGATCAAATCAAATCTGCGGTTGGTAGACTTGTATATGGAGAGATGGCGAGACATAGTGAGCCGAGTGACATCAGCCCCCAAAGTACTTACATGATGGCCACGACCGTTCTGGCAAGAACGTATCGACTGAGAAGAAGATCAAAAGTGTACATAACTGTGCCCTCACAGATTTGAACCATTGAATCCGTTGATCTGACTAAAAGGCTCGGGTTGATTAACGGGTCACCAAAGATTTGGATCTTCAAAATTGATTAAACGTAAAGAACGAACAAGTATAGGCTGAATGAATATTCGTTGTAAAAAGTAGCTTTTAAAAAAAACGGGGCCATTTTTGCGCAAATAATTGTGTTCAGAAAAAAGACAGCAGAAGCAACCGTAATAAAATATTGTAGACACATTTTATTATAAATGCTCTCGAAGTTTTTAATATCAAGAAACAAAGGCAATATTTTAGTCAATCCAGTAATGCAATCAAGATGAGTTTCGCTTAAGCAAGTCAGCCAATCCTTCAACTGACAGGTGTTGAATGCTCCGGAAGTTCGTTAGATGATACTGTGTGACGTGGTCCGACGTGATCATCATATAGAAAGTTACCGACGCTTCCGTCTGCGATGTTGGCAGTCGTTACAAAACTATTTCCTTCTTCACTGCGCATCCGGAAGCAAAATTAATATACAAGTCATTGTTACTTGTTTCACGACACTAACCTTTGTTAGGGACTCGTTGCTATACAACAGAAGGTACTATCGTGTTAGACTGAAGTATAACTGCAGTCCTGGCCAACTGATTTTTATTCAATATTACCAAATTTGATTTATAAGTTTTACAAAAGTCATTTTTTTATTTTTATGTTAATAGTCGACAAACTAGCCACCTGATGGTAAGTAGGCACCGTCGCCCATGGACATCAACAAAATCACAGGTATCACAGATGCGTTGTCGGCCAAGAAATCAGAAGGTTAGAAAGAAAGTACTGGGTCCCAAGCCCCCAGTAGGAAAACGACGTGTCGGTTGGCGGCCGACTCGGGCAGGAGGGTAGTAGCTAGCCAGGCAGACTTTACGAAAAGATAATAATATCAATAATAATATTAATGACTAAATAATAATACTGTTCATGTAATAATAATATAATAAACAAAGCCTCTGACTGTCTATTAGTACAAGATGCTAGTAATTGTAAAAAGTACTGGACAGATATTCGTGTGGCTTGGCTATATATTGGTATATAGTAACAAAATTATGTAACAATTGTTTAGGACGCGTTCCCTATTTGGGGATTTAAAGACGTGAAAAAGACTTTGGTTTAAAAAAGGTTTCCTTTAGTTAGAAAGTCGATGCGTTTCTGATACTACACGTAATATACATTGATGAGATGACTCAGTCCGCTGATCCGGAATTGATGGGAGCGGATTAAGAGATAAGGGTTTTGATTTTTACAATAAGTCACTGCAGTAGTGCCCTGATACTATACTGATTTCATAGAGAAAGTGTTGCTAATAAACCTTGCAAATCGAATTCTAAGATTATATAAATGCGAACCAATCTATTTTGTATCACTCCGCCATGATACTTTGATGGTATTATCCGTTTATCTTTAGGTATGCGAAGCGTCTCCCTCCCACTCATTAAGGAAATATTCACTTATAATATTGTACATTGTATCGCGGATTGTTACAAACTAGATCAATACTACTTCCAAATGTATAAAATCGTCTGATTTGAATATTTTCTAATACATTTTTTTTGGGCGAGTAGTGACAACAGGTCCGGGCTTGGGGCAGCCAATCGGTCTAGGGTCGAAAATCGTGACAAAAATTTAAATCTAGTCTACCATGATGAGTCCTGAGAGAGGCTGGTGCTGGATACATGGCTGTGCCTTTATTGGGTGACAATACAATAATATAGTACCACTGAGCGTGACCGTGGCTTAACGGTGTAGACAGAACCCTCGAATAAGTATAAGTAACTCATCGAATTTGGACTCATTAGTTGGCGTCTTAAATTTTTTTGTTTGTGACATTTGGTTATAGTAAAATTGGAAAGTGGTTGACGGTGCATCATGGTTTTATGATAGTCCTTGGGCAACGGTGACCACTCAACACGAGGCGGTCGGTTCTGGTTTGCTGGCTAACGATATAAGACGCTCTCTGTACATACAGACTGTATCAAGAGTGAAGCATTGAACAATAAAATAGCATGCACAGACCACTGCATCCATCTCCAGCTCACACCAGACCGGATAATTGATAAAGTAATTATCTGTATTAAGCCCCTCATTAGTCGCGACCCCGACCCCGGGGATCGCCTTTGTTCTAAACTGTATTCTAGGGGTTTTATAGTCAGAGGTAATGTGTTGTAAAGACCCTTTGTTTGAGTGCCATCGGTGCCGGAGTAATGGGGTCAATTTAAAATTAACCAAAAAATTTAAGCCGCGTCGGTTTTTATGTTTATAATTTTGACTTCTCCATGTAGTAGTAGTAGGTGGAAAAACCCTGAATTGAAACGATGCGAGGGATGAAGATTTGAACGGAGGTGAAGAATATTTACCGTTTCTCATAAAAACTTATAAACAATATTTTCCAAGTGGCTCCATTGTGAACTGTTAACGAATACGTGTATATTATATTTCAATTAAGCTTAATAGCAGTAATGTTGTGCAGCTCCGTAATCGTAACTGAAACTATTGGACATCCGTAAACGTAACCGGATGCCATAAAAACGTTTCTAATAATTTCGGATCGGCTCACAGTCTCCACTTGCTGCGGGGCTTCAATCTCTAGACGTTTTTACTTTTTATTTTTTAAGCTTGTTATTTCATGTTTATAATACGTAGAAAAAAATTCAAACTCTTACCTTGTAAATACATTATATTTTTTTACAAGTCCTAAAAGATCCATAACCGAAATTATCCGAAACAATCCAATAATTCGAAATAATTTCTTGTCTGTAACCGTAGTCGAAACCATTAAAATATTATATATAAAATATTATATATCCAGATCTGCAATTTCATATCCAAAACATCCGTACTTAATAGTTTTTGCGAGGTCTCTCAAACAATGCAGTAAGTATAAAATTTAAAAATACTCGCCGCTCGTAATGAGTGAAAATTCGTGAAAATAACAAACAAGCATATTTACAGATTAACAGATGTTAATTATGGGAAGGGGTGGGGAGGGGCGGATGGGGGGCACATTGTGTCTTACACATATATTACCTAAACAAGCAGGTATCCGATTAACGCGGATTAATTAGCGATTGTTATGACAACGCTGTATATGGCGGTTAATCACAAGTTTGTGGCCGGGTTTATACGTACGGACACTGGATTACTTTTGTTGTATATATATGTAAAGAAAATATATTTCTTTCGAGTTTTTTTTATAAATGAAAATTTATTAGTATGTTGTATATAGCTGTCAGTGAAGTAGATGAGATTCTTAAATTCATTCTTTTGTTTTCAAATGTCAATTTTAGATTTGATTTGTAAAGATATTTAGTTAAAGAAGACGTGGAATAATAAACTTTAAATGTCGTTTCTTTGTTAACAGATAGGGATTATATGATTGTTTCTTTTTGCTGTTTTAGTTAAGGTTTTGTAAATATTTAAATAAAATAAAAATATGTTAACAAACCAATACAAATGCTTATTCCACCTGCATACTGCAATACGGGACTTTAAACCTTACATATATAAGGTACATTTGGTAATTTTAATAATAATTTTAAAAATACTTCACATATTTTCATGACCTGTTTACATATAGTAGAATAATTAATAGAAAGGCTTAAAGGTATGGCATGAATATTTCAAGTTTATAAACGTCTGATTAAATTAAGTAATATGTTTTGATTGTGATCGCTATCTTCTGACGTCATTCTGTCTGTTTGTGACTTCATTTAATCTAATTTACAAGATTATCTTTTTAATTATTAAATAAGTTATATGGTCATGGGATATGGTTGGTTACAATAGATAACCTATGGGATTACCAGAAATACATTTATTAACGGCCCAGGAAGGTGGTAGATTGACAAAGAATCTTGCCACGATGAACCGCACCTGTAAGGATCCGGGAACTGGATCGATATAGAGCCCAGCAAAATTCGTAATTGTCCGTTGTTCAGCAGGGGACCAACAGGGATGGTTGATTTAATAAAGGATGGATACTCTTTACACGCCGTAGACGACGGTGATGCGGTGACATTCGTGGAGGTTCCAGGGAAGGATCCTGGTCGGAGATGCCGTATAATAATTTTATCTTATTATTTCAAAGAGGTTCCAAGTTATAAATGTTTTACGGTTGTAGATGAGAAACTGCCTGCATAAATTATAATACTCACGAGTATATTGAATGTTGCCGACTTATCGGTATATAATTTAGAAATAATGAGTACCTGTTATATTGTCGTAGTACGGCCGCATAACTGTTCTACTGCTGAGCTCGGGTTTCCTCTAACAATGAAAGAGATTAAGACCAGGAATGTTATGGAGCTCCGTAACGGTACCCGAAACTATCGGATATCCGACATAAACATATATCCGAAACTGAACGGTACCCGAAACTATTGGATATCCGACATAAACACATATCCGAAACTGTATCCGAAGATAAAAAAAATGTTTCGGATTATTTCGGATAGAGACAGAGTCTATATATATACACGTTATGACTGGTTGCCGTTGACCGAGCCGAGCCGACACATTAGCCGCGTCGTTCTCATTTAAGTTCGTCGTTCATTCAAGTACAAGTCAACCTTTGCAAATACATTATATATTTTTTCCAATTCATAAATTAACTAATATCCGTATCCGAAATTATTCGAAACAATCGAATAATCCTAAATAATTTTATATCCATAATCGTAACCGAAACCGGTAAAATATGATTCAAATATCCGTATTATAATCCGAATCCGAAATATGATATCCATAACATCCCTAGTTAAGACCATAGCCCGCCACGTTGGCCAAGTGTAGGTTGGCAGCCTTCATACACCTTTGAGGGCATTACGGGGATCTCTCAGGTGTACAGTTTTCGATAACATGTATTCCTCCCCAGCAGCAAGTGATTCACTTATATTACGCATATAATTTGAACACTGAGGCAACTCGGAGGTACGTTCAGGGTTTGAAATCGAGTCGTCGTGCGGGAGACTGATTTTAAAACTACCAGGTGAATACTGCTGCTTGGTCCAACTCTTCAATTCCCATGAATCGTCCCTGTATATAAAAAGTGTCATGGATAATTTCCTTCTTGATAAGGTAATATACTTAAGGTACGGAGCCTAAAACAGGCTTCGATTTAATTTATTTATTTTGTACATAAATATGTAATGGCAAACTGCTTATTTCTCGTCAAAAAAAAAATCTAATAGGTCCAAAAGTGCAATGTTTACAAATGTTTGATGCGGCACACGTAGTCCTTATTTTCATAGTAATTAAATAATCATACCTTCATACACGTATTAAACACAAATATATTAGTAAGTATACATATTAAGTGTATATAATACAAATATTTAATGTTATTTTTTGCAAACGAAGATGGCCGTCACAGGTCATAAAACAATAACACACAAAAGATATTCGCGTAATAATATGAACATTCAGTAAAACCGTTACTTCGTCATCACAGATGTGTAATGAAATAAAAATACATATAATTCTTTCGCGCTCCTTTCAATTGTCAAAATTCAATTTACACTGATGTCTAAATTATCCTTTGTTACGGATAAAATTTAAAATAGCGTACGAAACGTAATTGCGTATGTCGTCGAGAAATGATCATAAAGTTACTATAATAGGTCTTTACCTATGAAATTGCCGTTCTGCTGTACTGGCCATTTCAAATCAAAATATTTTTTTTTGGTTGATAATTCTAATTTCAAATTAATTTTATTTTTAAAACATGGAATTCTTTTTTCTAAAATCGTAATTTGTTTAATAGATAGTTTTTTGTTTTCAACGCATTCGAACATTTTTCGTCATCATGGATACGTTAAAAATTCGAGTAATTATGGAGTATGAGTA
>DWPT01003525.1:0-14335 GCA_018251895.1 Agathymus mariae mariae | reverse complement strand
AATTTTGGAGGTTATGTACCGACAATATCACGACTAACGATGAAAGCAGTCGAGTGTAACAAACTGACTAACGAGACTGATGATAATTCATTGTCAACCTATTTAAACACAGAATAACTGAATGTGGAAGACGTCACATTGAAATGATCGGCAATTAAAATATAACATGAATTATGAGTACAGTATTCATTTAAACGGAACAGCTGTATTTTGACAGTCCCGTGGATTACATATAACTTCTACGTGTCTGTGTCTATTTTTTGAGGTAGTGTACTTTGACCTGACCTATTTTGAAACTTGCCCTTTGACTAATTTGATTAATTTATAGACGGTAGTCGCGATAACAGTAAACAGTAATAGTAATAATCTTTCTTTTGTAATAGCGAAAATACAAAGACAACTTATCAAGAAATAAATATAAATTATTTTATTTATCATTATAAATAAACATAACCAATAATTTTAAGACACTAGTTGATGGATATTAATGGGCAACTTACTCATTTGAAAAATATTATTCACTTCATAATATCAAGAAAGTCGATATATATATATGTATGGAAGTCATATTTTTTTATGGTAATGTCAACAATCAACCAAGGCTCAGGGACATCATCATATAACGACCTGTTACAAACTACTGAGTTCATTAAACTTGATTTTTATGATTATATGCAACCCCAAAGTTTGTAACAGTTACGTCCTACATTTTCATAGATAATTCTATTATATTGATGACGTAATAATTCTTTTGACTGTTTATGAAATTATTATACTGCTTGTTATTCGTAGAGTTATCAAAATAGATATATTTTGTGACACATAGACAATTTTTAATGATAATTTTTTTTTTTCATTTAGACCTTTATTTACTGTACAAAGTATTATTATTATTATTACGTAAGAATCACAAACACCATTCCTTCGGTACACACGATCAACCATTGCGGAGCGCGCGGTGGCCCGGAGTACAATGTAATGGATGTGCCCATGTGCTACGTGAATGACACTTGATGTGGAATGCTAACATAATTCGGTCTCGCTGCCTATCGATGAGATCTCTCGATGTGTGCACCTCTAACTTTGCATTTACACAAAGCATCTCTGTTGTAGACGCTCCCTTCCTTCGTTAGCACCTTTGTAGATCGTCCAAATTTTCTCCCAGATTTTGTCTTGTCAATAACACTATGTATTTTTACTCTGGTTTTTTTTATACTATCTTCTTCTGTATTATTGAACCGTCGTTTTAAACGTTATTGACAACATAAGATTTGGTTTGATATTACTCCGGTTATGTTGCTTGAGCATGCTTTGGGACATCGGTCCTATGTAAACGTATACTTGTAAACTGTACGCATTTACTTAGAATAAACTCTTAATTTTACTATATTAGTTGCTACAATGTTCCTTAAATTTCCCTAACATTGTCCTCTATATGTAGCAGATAAATATATGACTATAGCAGAGGCTTCATTTTTTTTACATATATGGGATAACTTAATCAATATGTTTATAATTGTTAGATTAACATCTCTTAGAATTTCTACTTCTTACATATATGCAGAAAGAACAACGAAACCCTTCACTAGTGGTTAAACCGGCACGTCCTAAAGAGTTGGCTTCCATTAGATGCACAAACTTTCTGTTATCAGTAGCATGCTGGTGATCTTTCAGCAACCACTACACACAGTTTCTGTTGTTAATTTTGTAAATAATGTTTAGTGTTGTTGTTAAAAATCAATGTTGTGTACAATGGCATTGGTAGATTTTTTAGATGCGACGATTTTCAGTTGGTACATTAAACTTTTTCCGTACAGGGACACCTTCACCACGAAAAAAACGCAACAACTCGACACCGACCAAAAAAAACGCGGCGGAGAAGAAACAAATACTGCAGCAATTGATAAGCCCAGCACCTACCAACGATCATTCAAAGAAAATAACTATGGGAGAACTCATGCAGATGTCTGAAAAGAGGACCTTAAGCACTGTAGAAAGTGCGCCTGCCTTTATGGAATATGGTATTGAAACTAAGGATACATCGTTTGCTAGCGAAGGATCATCACCCTCGACATCGCCGTCTATGAGACATATATCTGATCCCAAATTGGAGAAAAAGGTTACGTTTGCAAGACTATTGAACAAGGTTTCGGCTGAAATGAGCTCTAGTTCTGATGTCGACATGGTGAATACGATTGCCATACCAATGGCAGTAATAGCAGATAGGTCCATGAAAACTAAAGCATCCAGTACGCCTCCTTCGCCTGGAGTTGAAATCAGATCTCCGCATAGCACATCAAGCAATCAAGGCAGTGACTCGATGTCCAGTCTTGATTTGACAATTGCACATGCAGCTTTAAAGAAATATTCTAGGTGATTCTCTTACCCATTTGTTATATTTGACTCCTATTACTATTTCTATTCTATTCAACATTTCAATAATTCAACATTAAATTTCTCAGAACTCCAAAAATCTCAAGTGCGGATTCCATCTTGGCTATGTTCCGCAACTTCTCATCGTCATCAGCAGCGTTAGCGTCCCGTGCGTCGTCTGCGGGTTTGTCAGCTTCGAGTACGCCGTCAGCATCATCACCACAAGACGACACGGCTGACGCAGATGACTTGTCAATAGCCTCATCCCATATACCTTCTCTAGCACCGGATTCGCCAGTCTTACGACCGCCCAATACCATTGAAATACAGGTTAGTGTGTTAAGAGATGTATCACGTTAGTGAAAACTGCAAATATATTTGCAACATTTCACGCATACTCTTTTAGTCCTTAATTATTATTTATTAAAATAAAACAATATTTCAGGTGGTAGATCCTCTCAACGCACACAAGTCATCCTCATGTGGTAGTAACCTCCTTCACCCACCATCAATTCTACTGGAAGTTCCAAGTAGTATCAACAAGTGTTTATCTCCCATACGAGAGCTCCCAACGCCACTCCCTACTCCACTGCCCACACCATTACCTACTCCCCTTCCATCTCCGAGAATGCCCCGTGCGTCATCTAAAATAGAATCAGATATGAAAAGCTCTTCTACAACGACATGTATTTCTCCAAGTGAAGACGAATTGGATGAAATTAGACCCGAAGAAAGGTTGGAGAGACCAACTTCTGGATTGAGACTGAAAGTTAGTTTCCATTAATATTTATATAATTTTGTAAATAAATGTATTAATATTTTTATAAACGTAACTATGATATATAGTCAACACAATATGTGTTGGTATGTGATTGATTTTTCCGTGTTTTATTTCTAGCTGAGGCAACCAACTATATGCTCGGATACGCCAACGCCGTCTACACATGTTACAGACTCTCCTAGTCCTAGTTTCACTCACAGTCAGGATTCCGAGCGTGAAATGTCTTCCCCCTCACCTGCTCCCCCCAGTTTACGTGTTCCTGTTCTTACTATAGAACGTCCTTCGCCGGGTTCTCCGCCGCCTAGACGAACACCACCGCACTTGGAATTCCAACCACCCCCTTTGATTACCGTGACGTACAATGCCAGTGAAGAATCTGATGAACCGATGTCACCAAGACCGCCGCCTCCAACAGGCAATATGTGCTATTTAAGTCCATTTTCAATGTCAGCGAGAGGAGAACGAGCGCCATCTGAATCCAATCTCTCATCATCCGGATATAGTTCAATGGCAAGTCCAGGGCCTTCAAGGTGTGGCTCAAGCAATCCACTTTGCCCATCTGAAATGGAAGATCCAGGTTCTGGAGGTGGTCCGTCTTGTTTTCGCCGGAGACCGTTAATGAAAACTAATTCTAGCCCCGCTACTTCCAACAATGATGGCAACGAAAGAAGACGGGGAAGATCAGATTCAGAGACGCTGTCTGATGATCCATTACTCGAGTCAAATGACGAAGGTATAGGTACAGATGAAAGAGTAGATGATGTACCTTCCAGCGCAAAAGAATTAGAAACGTTAGTAGCTTTAAAAGAGACCTTGGATATCCCACAAACTAGCTTGTGTTCACCCATTGGAGTAACTAAGTGTTCAATAGTAAAATGCATAAGCGTAGAACGAGGACTCGACGAGAAAGCTTGTTTGAAACCTCCAACATTGCTCTCAGACTGCAGTCGTCCCTTGAGCCCGGTCAGTTCAAGAAGTGAAAGTCCATTGAGTGACAAAACTGGTATGGGAAGATTTTCACCTCAATTCTATGGACGACAATTGCCATTTACAGACTCTGATGGTTTGTACGATTTCCCAAGCTCAGAATGCGTGAAAGGGGTAAACTGCAAAGCAGGTAATAATACGCACAGAAAAGCAGGTAGGAGAAGAGACAGAAGGACGAACAGAACAGTTTCTCACGAGGTCACTGGTACGGCTAAGTCGACCTTACCGCATATGCCACATTCAATGCACAATTTGCTGGAGGTGAGATGTTACTTTAAATATGACACATTTTAATAAAACCGTGATTGTAGGGTAAACTGAAGTTCTATTTTTTTAAAGATTAAAACAAAGTTATTATAAAGACCGCAAAGTAAGTTTTAAAATTTAAATAACTTAGCGTGTCAATGGAACAGGAATAAATTAAACTAAGCAATATGTTATTATATATATAATTTGATATTATGAAAAAAGACTGCAAATTATGTTACTCCATTAAAAAAAGAAACAATGAAGCACCTTTCTCTTGGTTAAATCCTTAAAATATTTCAGGTCCCATGTTGCAACCGTGGTCGTAAGGTCGGAAGGCGACGGTCTAGGTCCCAAGCTCCTGCTCTTGCTTCTTCTTCCTCATCTGAAGACTCTGTTTCCAACGCCTCTATAGCGTCTATAGCTTCTGCCAGGGAATTTCGGCTACCAGACCTGGAAATGCAGGTTACTTCTGATGATATAAAATTATTAGTAAGTGCTTGTTCGATGTCACTTTTATATTTTTCATGCAAAGTATAATTGTCCTTTTTCCCTCAGCACTTAAGCGTTTATGCATTATTCTCTAAATTTTTATTTAAATACGTCACACATTTGAAATATTTTTCCTTCAAAATTAATTCAAAATCTTAATGCACTATATGTAATTGTATGTGTAATTATTTATATCCTGGCAACATTGGAGTGGCAGAGTGGAGATGGGTAAAATTTAAATTATATCAAAATGCATCCTTTTTCGTTCTAAATTTTATTCTCGTTTGTCAATGTTATTATTTTTCGGGGCCACATTTGTTTTCAGCCTGAGCCGAATCGCTTGAAGAATCCGCTGAGGAGGCAAAAGTGCCGAAGCTCAGAGGTGATTCACCAACTACACTTGTTTGTATCGTCTAACAATATGCGATGCGGGTCTAGCAGTAGACTGTGTGAATTTTATAGTAATATTCTATTAAGAATGAAAATCATATCTTAAAATAATACAGTCAGGCTGAATTGTAAAGTCAAGGATATTGTTGGACAATACATAATGTTGAATCGGATTTATTCTTTAAATAAATTCTGAACAAGTTAACAAAATTATCGCCCTTATTTACGCTCTAAATACAAAATTACGTATGGATTTAATATCCGTCCATTTGCTAGATCTAGTTTAATAAAATATTTTGGGAGGAAAATCTGTAAACTCTGTAAATCTGTGAACTTAAAAATTTAAAGATACTATCAGATTCTAGTCTTCAATAACAAGTGTACAGTAGTTCGAAAATTCCTTGTTATTTTAAAAAGTATACTGTTTTAGGATACATCGTCAAAAGTGTCATCTAGTCTGGATCTGACGGAGGATACGCGTAAACCAACCAAGATCAACAAACTAAAGACCATCAGTAACCAAATAAGGTGAGTTGCCTACAGTACTTAAATTAAAAACAAAAATAGCTAAGAATAACAGGACTTGCATGCATCAAAACATTGCATTGTCACGAATGTTCTCATATGGTCGACCGAAAACTATAGTGGCCATAAAAAACCATTTATGTTACAATTATGTTACATTATGAAACATTTATGTCATAAATAGACAAATACAAAACAGTTCAGTACGATTTTATTACATGTTTGTTGTTTTTATAAGATGAGAATTAATATTAATAACATTATAAAGAAAAAATAACGGAAACAAGAAATGTGGTCAAATTTCGGCCACTAGGGAAATACTTATTTATGTATGTATATAATGAATGACACTCACCCCACACAACTCGATAGGGTTGAAGGATACTGCATCGCAGAAGGTGTCAACACGCAACTGATGATAAACCTCCACAGATTTATTTCTAGAACAGTGCCTCCCTGCCTTTTTTCGTTCCATAACCCTTAATAATATTTTCATTTATGAGTTTACACATCCCCTGATAACTACATACCTACTCCTAGAAATTTGTCTCGTTTCTTTAAGGTATAGCACCTTAGTAAGTTATTAGTTATATGGTTCACTTTAAACCTCACATTGTAGACAATACATTATATTAATGTTTATATAAGTTAACTGTTTTAACTTCTCAGTATTTCTGCCTTTACCAATATACTTTTCACGTACCCTCTATGGGACCCCACGTACCCCCAGGGGTACGCATACCACAGGTTGGAAATTGATGACCTAGAAGATAAATGTTAACCCGATCTAGATATCAAATTTGGATCTTAAGTACTACCACTGAAAATAATGGGAATATCCAGAAATATAAATCACTTACACTATGAAGGAACAAGTCCATAATATTTTAACGTGTTTCGGTTGGGATGCTGAAGAGTGCGATTGAAAGTGGTTGTTTTCCGGTCCACTGGTTACTCTTCCAATCCACCTGTTCATTTGTGGGCTATTAACATTAAAAAAATATACCTCTATCTTAAAATTGCACTAATCGTGTAGGCCACTGACATGTACAGTCTTGAAGGTTGAAAGGTCACATTCAATTAACATGAGCCAAATTGCTCGAAGGACCATGTTTCATGGCAGAAGTAAACTTTGGCTTTGTCACTAAAAAGGAAAACAGAGAGTCACAAATCAATACTGTTACATTTAATATGAATAATTTATAGGACATGAAAATATTTTTATCAGTTATGTTTCCTTGATTTTGCTCTTCTCAGAGTTAAGTGTTTTCTACGTCTCTTTTTTCTTCTACTTCATCTTCTTAATTCTCTCCGGTCTCTTACTTGCTCCTCAGCTATTATCTTGGTTCTGCTTTTTATTTTTACTTAAGTGTAGTTGACTTTTTCAAATTTGCTCACTCCAGATTCCTTCGACGTCTAGAGCGGAGTCTGAAAATGAGAGAAAGCTACCCGGCGTTATCCGACGACGAAGGAGACGAGTCTTCGAGCGTGACCTCTCCACTTCTCCAAGGGCGGAAGGATATGAATCGAATGACCGGCCACGCGATATCCGCTCCACTTCTCAGTGCTGCAAGGCCGAAGATCACGCGGCAGAGACGGTACGACAGGTCGTTTTTGAATGAAGAAACGAGAACGCTGAATGCAATTCCCGGGCAAGACGTCTCTGACTAAATTGGCGATTCGCTGTTTATTCACTCAACCACTCAAACGCTCACGGAGAAATTAATACAAGGTTTATACAAGTTGCTGCAGTTATAAAATACCCGCGTATCGACAATTTGATGAAATTTATATATACAAAATTCTAATATAATGTGATACATCGTAATGTAGGTAATAATCAATTGTAGTTATTGATAATCGTAGAATTAGGCAAATGTTAATCTTAATTGATAAATGCCGTAGATAATTATTTTCTCTTCAGTTCCATTTTGATGTCTCGAACTACTAGTTATTAGTGGCTTAAACTTGTAAGAGATTCTGATAGCAATAACTTTTTCATAGAAATCAGTTTACAATAAGTAGGTTTTAGAGTAACGTAGAGCACTTTGAAGTACACTCTTTATGTTCCTCGACAGTGTTACTACAGCGCGCGGCTACATCGGTACATAACATCAACTTCTAAATTTCCGTATTCCGCTAAATGTAATTTCCTTTTATACTATTGTCTATTGTAAAAACATTTTTGTAAATATTTTTTAACGTATTGCTCAAATGCATATTTTGTGAATCGTCTTTTGTGCACTTTTTGCTATTTTGTAAATACATACGGCACAACATTGTTCAGTGTAAATACTGAGGTACGAGAGATTTTTTTTCGTGTACATGCAAAAGACTTGTAAATTGTTAGATCGTAAGTTAAAAAATAAAACGAAAGGCCCAAAAAACATCGGTATACCAAATGCACAATTATTATAAAATACCGTGTCCCGACTCCCGAGCGGACGGCGAGACGAACTGACAAGTTCATTGTTAATAGTTCGAGTATATTGGCGCACCGATAGTATAGACATCTGCAATTTAAGATTACACTTAAACCATATGGCTACTCGATTATCGATTATCTTATCCCTTCATTCGTATTTTTCTCATAAATCATCTAAAAGTAAATTAAAATATGTAAATCATTAACAATGAATTCACATTAGTTAAAGGAATGAACTCTGTCCATTAAAAGTATGAAATTTAAAAAATATGTATAAACGTTAATCAAAAATTATGAAAAATTATATTTAGAAAAGAAAGCACTCTTAACTTATAACCATAAAAAATACGTTGCAAAGGAATTCGTTACGAGTCATAGAATTAAGTTAATTTTATATGTTATTGTTAAAGCTTAGCGATCATGCGAAACATTTAAACAGTGCAACATTGAATTGGCAATATCTAGGGTAATTGTTGATTTATTCACACAGACAATCGTTTCGTTGATAACACCTTTACACTCGTATGGTCATGTATTTCTTGTGTAGGTATCAATTTTTCCTGTAACCACACCACAAGCCACAGCACACACCCTCACAACTCCTATACAATAAGAATATTGATAAAATAACTGTTATTTTATATCTTTGTTAAGACTGATATTTTCGATAAAAACTACTCGAAAGATGGCGCTAAATTTCTAATTTTTGTGAGTAATTTAAAATGTTACCTACCTAAATTTATAGAGTATATTTCTGTACTGCCCAGCATACTTTGCTTGTCCTATGCGCTGAATATATTCTTAAAAATATTTATTCATTCTTTTTACAAACACTCAGCAGTTTGAGTGCAACCAGGTTTGTTTCGTTACCATTAAATATAAGATACCGCATTATTTAGTAAAGTTCGATTCACACACTATGATTTGCAGATATTTCATAATATATCTAGAGAATTAATAAATGACTAATAAATAATATATAATGCACTTAACACATACATAACAATATGATTACATTATACGCATGCACGATGAGAAGCTAGGCATATTTAATATTTACTTACATTTAATATGTAATTATTTTCCCAGCATTATCCAACGCCAATGTCATTATTACCATATACATACTCGCGTTCATTACATTCCGCACATCGTCATCGCTTAAAGCTCGTCAACTGTAAAATATTGTAACGTACTTACTTAAATTATGAAAAAATGGCCTGTTCATGGAGACTGATTTTCTAAACTTAACTCTTAAACGATTACTTGAATTCGTTTATCTGTGTTAATGTTTGTTTATTTGTATTAAGTGTATCTGTAGTCGCTCTAGTACGTTCGACCGTCTTGTTCGTCGACGTGCGGCGCCGTGCAGTAGCTCGTAGCCGTAGAACGCTTCGTCGCCTACCTTAGTTTGTTTGATAGGGTTGTAGTAGTTACGGTTTATAGTCGTTGTTCCTCGTCATTATTGAACCTGTTCGTTATACTATTACAAAAATACTCCTACACAGATTATATATCATTAGTTTTTTTTTTTTTATTTATGCTCCTATACAGATAATATATCTTTTTTTTGTTTCAATATATTGAAAAGTTACATGATTTCCAAGAATGTTAGTTAGTATGTAAAATAACACATTTTTTTATTTTACCTTTCACCTTTTTACTATATTTTTTGCACATTTTTTATTAAGGAATTATCATACTATATTAAACGGAGAGCACTTAAATAATGTAAAAGCAATATTACTTACGATTAAATAGTGTAAAATATTATATACAGTTGTATGTTCGTCATGTTGTCGTCGATGAAAATGTAGATTGTAAAAATAGTTTTAAAATAGGAAATGATTGATGCTGTGATGGAAAGTGTTTGCTTAGAATAAAGCGTGGCTCAAAATATTCTCTATGGTCTAACGAATTTTTTTTTTATTAATTTATTATATTTATGAATGTAAGAGAGTCGTCTCCAAATTCCCGTCTCGGAATCTTTTTCAAGCACATAACATTATGTGTTGCTCCGCAGCAGTTATGAACCTAATATGATAGCAAATTTATACCACCTGTTGGCATGTTTCTTGTTGTTATGTTTGTTCGCTTTACTTGTTACAAAATATTATTTCAATAGTAATTAAATTAATTAATTAAAATATTAGAATATTGTTCGTCCGTGAGACGGACATGGCTAGCAGTGCGTAAAACTGAGCGTGTGGCATGCTAAAATGTATTTAACAGTTGTTACAAATTGTTACCATGTAACATAACCGCTGTATGGGAGCAACGCCATTATTGTATAATTCAAAGCTAAAACATTATTTATTAATTGACTGTCTCTATTTTGTTATACATTATATTTTACCACAAGGTATTTTTTGTTTACTTATAGAAATAACAGAAAACCTGTAGTATAAATATCTTGTAATAATATTATATCTATATTTATTTTATCTACTATCGTCTTATTTTTATTTTTTATTGCATTTAAATATTTATACCAAATATATTATCTACAGATATTTTTAAACATAATTATTAGCATTTTTTTATCTGTTAAGCTTACTGAATTCTTTATCCTATATCCGTGTAAATGTAACTGAACGTACGGAACTAAGTTATTTTGTCATCGACAGTTGGTATATTCGAATTTATAAACCACCGTATAAAATTGTTGTATCAAATATACCTAATCGTGTAGGACCACCGATATATTATTAAGTAATATATAATTCCCTATGAATTATTTAAGTGCACCTTTTTAGGCGTAAGGATAGATAATAATATATACGTTATTCTGAGACCCGTAACAAACATTAAGTTGATCTCGCTGGTAATAAATAGAGAAACATCGATTTTCACATTTGAACATGGAAACGCTGCGTCCAATGTAAATTTTGTAACTCTCAATAAAAATTTGACAGTATTATAGTTTCGTAAAGAGAAGTTGTCGTACCAAACATTATCCACAGGAAATTTCACTAGCACCCGATTTCAGTTTTTTGTTCCGACATGAATTACTACATTGAAACGTGAATTTACAATGCAGTCTAGTGCAAGTATGGAGGAGCAATACGTGACGTGTTAGCCGATGGCTTCACGTAGAACATTTCATTTAGGTTATCACCAATTATAGAGATGAAATAAACGTTTCGTGTTGCAATGTTAATAAACATTTATTTTATAAAAACTGCTAATGAGGTCATGATACCTTATCGAGGGTGCTTTAATAATATATATTCAAAATATACAAGTTTCACAATCATAACCATAACTTCATAAGTACACTTTTCGGTGAAGTTTAAAACTAATTAAAGAAATAACAAAACATAGAGAACATTTAAATAGGTATAAATTAATATCATTGTTTATTATGCAGATTAATGTTTCAAGTATCCATGAGTTGTAGTCGATCTACCTGCCTTGTAGTTAAACTGTCTATTCCGCTCAACTGGTAGGAACAACATTTGTTATTTTCATTTTAATAAAAATCACGCTTATGTCCAGTTTCATTTATAAGGAGGCAATCGGCTATTCCACTTTGAGGCCCATTCAATTATCGTCGTGGTTATTGTTTTCTAGGCGATGTTAATATTTGCCATAGCCATCAGTGAATATGTGAACTATACTGTGGTGCGATCCAGTACACATAACCGAACATCAATTTTGATGTGGACCCTCGTTGATCCTGAGGCCCCAGACTGGAGCCTAGCTAGCCTAGCCAGCCTATATTAAAATCCCGCCCTGCTTATATCTTCAGCACTATTGTGCCACTGACTTGCGCTAAGTATCTAATGTGTTCGCGATCTAATAAACTCTACATTATATCGTGTAGTGTAATGTTAATGTTTTAAATCGATGCGACGATTACAAATTAAATAACTTTTCTACTTTTATTTATAAAATCATTTATTGAACGCTGCAAGTGATATTTTCCTATTAAATATATGTAGCACTACTGTTTGTTATGAGATCATGCTGCAGCTGATGCGACTGCATTTGTCTTTAAAAACATTTCTATCTGTTAAATTTTATTGTCGCCCCGGATGCCTGTCCTTTATTTCAGAACGAAATAAAGAGATGGAAGTTCAGACAAAAAAGGGGCCATTTAACAAGTAATAAGGTGTAGGGTTTAAGGTTCACTCCATGTCTGCGCCTGCCGAATTCACGTTACATGGAATGTTACAAATTATTTTCTCGTCGCTTTGTAGCTACGTCTAAGAATTTAACACACCAATGAATATACATTAAAATAAACCAAAATGAATACTGTTACGCCTGTGCGTAAGCCCATCAAACTACATCTACGATGATTAAAATATCTTAGCTAGACTTGAGCACTTTTGTTACCTTCATATTACGTGTGAAATTAAATTGACTGCAACAAATATTTTCCAGTAACATATTGTAGTTTTGATAAAGGTTTCAACAACGTTCAAATGATTGTAAATAGGTTTTACACTTCGCATCTACCGTTAAGGTGTATTAATAAATAATTCCGACATTCACTCTTGAACAATGTGAAGTAAATAAATTTTTGCTTGTTAAATAGTAGTTTTATTCGGGACCGCCGTGCAACTCGATCGACTTATCCATCCCTTTTCATCTAGAGGCGATCGTCTCCGTCCGCGGGACGTGTCGCACCGGCGGACATGATTTAAATAGGACACCGTTTTTTTAATCGGTCATAAGATTACAGCCGGCACTCGACACCAAGCGACTGCATACAAATTTGAAAACGAATTGAAATCTAAAAAAAACATTAGGCGTATTTATCTCGGGTCGATGCTCGAGACTGAAAAGCTCCGGATGTCAGTTCGAAGAAGAAAGCCTCTAACCTCGCCGCCAAGTCCTACAAAAGGTATTACAGAAGGTGAATCTCAACCGTATCCAACATATCGGCGCGAAACTCTCTGCACAGCTATCTATCTGGCAGTAGAGCTTTTTGGTCTCTTGCCAAAGTTCAATCAATCTAACTTTTGTCGACCTACACTGCCTCCATTGGTAAAACCAGATGGCACTCTGGCGGCTAAAGAGAAGGCGAACTTGTTCGCGACTCTGTTTCCCGAAAATTCGCGTCTAGATGCTTGCAATAATATGTCACCAGATTTACCTCACTGCGGTATCTCTATGCTCGAGATCCGCATAACGAACAAAGAGGTTCTCAAGACCTTGCAGTGTCTAGACGTGAAAAAAGCCAGTGGTCCTGATGGAATTTCAGGGATTGTAATAAAGGCATGTGCTCCCGAGTTGTCTCCTGTTCTGACACGTCTGTTCTGCCTCTCTCTCAAGACTGGGATAGTGCCTAAATCCTGGAAGCTTGCCAACGTACAACCCGTATCTAAAAAAGGTAGTCGTGAGGACCCTAATAACTATCGACCGATTTCAATTACCTCTATACTCTGCAAGATTATGGAACGTGTATTGAATTCGCCTCTCATGGCATACCTAGAGCAAAACGATCTCCTCAGCGACCGACAGTACGGATTTCGCCGAAATTGGTCGACTGGAGACCTTCTATCGTATGCCACTCACTTGTGCCCTCGCATGTATGCCCTCGAGAAATATAGGAAGGCGCTCGCCGTCTCACTCGATGTCGCAAAGGCTATCGACAGGGTCTAACACGCAAGCCTATTGTTAAACAAGCTTCCAGCGTATGGTATATCGTCTGGCCTTATCGTCTGGATAAAGGACTTTCTGAGCGAACGGTTTCTCAGAGTTGTCGTCGATGGTTGTTCGTCGCAATCGATAACTACGAACGCTGGAGTTCCTCAGGGGTCCGTTCTGTCCGCTACTCTTTTCTTGCCGTACATCAATGATCTGTTCAAGCCTGGTATCTATGGGTATGCAGATGACAGCACAGTGGGGGAGAGATATCTTCCGAAACCTCGAGCCAGTAGAGAAGAAATACAGTCCGAAAGAGAGGCCATGGTGGAACGTATGGGTCTCACACTTCGGGCTGTGTCCGAATGGGGCGATGCCAATCTTGTGATATTCAACGTAGCCAAAACTCAGACGTGTTTATTCAGCGCCAAGAGGAGTCCGTTCACCTTGGCCCATACTTTTCGGAATGTATCCTTAGAATGACCGTCTTCAATTGTGGGAGTCGAAGTTTCTTCCAACCT
>DWPT01003524.1:0-14337 GCA_018251895.1 Agathymus mariae mariae | reverse complement strand
TATGCTAGTAAGGTTGATAGTATTATGTTCATTTTAAGACGGGCGGAAATTCGTAATATCGATTGAGAACGTGACCTGATAACCCCACCCAATACGTGCAAGTGTACCGGAAGGGAGTTGCCTCACGCCGGCTCTCTAAGCTTTGTACGCGAACGAAATTCGACACAAACGGACACTGTGATCGCTTTGGACACAGGTGACATGCGAGTTCTTCCTGTGGTCCCGCCATGGCGAACTTACCGCCAGCAGCATGCAACGCTTGCCAGATCTACCGCCGCCTTGGCGGGACAAATTAATGATATCAGTCAAAGTCGATCAGACTACGGAATCCGTTTATCAAGCAACTCGAAACGCCGCCGGCGACGACGAGAGGTTCCAACCGTTAAATACCTGGAATGTACCCGCGACAGCTCGCTACAGATGACACAACAGGCAGACAATGTAATCTAGCCACCGAGCGCGTGCCGCACGAGCAGTAGGTACTCCGACTCGCGAAACGATTGGTATACTATACATACATTCGTTGTTCACGACTAGCGTATGCTGCCCCGGCATAGTGCGCGTTGATTTCGCGATGGTAGCCGACTTAGAACTTGACCGGACGAGCGATCATGGGGCGGACCACTACGTCGCGACAACGGACCACATGAAGCGCAGAGTGAGATCCCCTCACAGCTCCGCGCATGGACCGAGGAACATATGCTTATACGAGACCTTTTAAAGTCGGACGAGTTCCCCGACCATCTGGCTGCTGACTGCGACTACAAGCATTATAGGTCACATTTGCATTCGCACAACGAATATATTTACATTCGTAGAAATAGTATTTCCAATGCACCTTACAATATCAATACAAGGTCTTGTAATATTACATAGCAAAAAACAATAAAATAGATTTATTCTCATTCGGACAAAACTATGTTTTTATTTTATTGTTTAAAGGATAATGACAAGACGTATCGAGACAATTTAAGAGAAAAATCATAATCTAAATATTGCCTACATGGTTTATGAACGAGCTTATCTTAAAACCAAACTAATGATCATATTACTAATTAAATTTATTATTTAATGTATGCGTTGCAAAATATTTACTTTTTATAATACATTATATATTACATAAATTAACTTAAGTATTTCCAATGAAATTTAACAACTGCTTCTTTGAAAATAGTTACATCAACATTATATTCTATTCAAAGTGGACTGATTTATTGAACAATGTCAGAGCAATGTAACACCCCTCTCACTACTTCATTAAAACTATATACCTAAACTAAGACTAAATGATTGTACTAAAATGGGTAACCCAATATAGGCAATAAAAGTCTGAACAAATTTTATATCCAATTTAATGATTAAATTACTATCACATTATGTAAATACAATAGTTGAAGCAAAGGTAAAATAATTTACTAATTTTTGCTTTCCTGGCAATGTGACACATTTTTGTACATTTGAGCAAGTAACCAGAAAAACATGCAAATAAACAAACAATGGTTGCCTGAAGCCGTGAAGACTTAGATGAAATAAATATTGAGGGTCTCTAGATCAGTCACTTTGACACATCGTACTACATATTCTGCTAATTTCACAATGAGGAAAGTTACATACTATTTATAGTACGTGATATCTTATATCATAACTAACAATAACTACTACATAATTATTTCATTATAACAAAATGTTTCTCAAGATATATTTGCAGTGTATACAATTAACAATATAGACATGTAATTCATAAATATTATTTACTATCTAAAGTTGAGTTTTACGAAATGAAACATACTAAAACGGTACACAAACTATTATGATCAAGAATGACATAACATCGAGAATTTAACCCAACCGGTGAGAGTTATAGTAATAATGAAACTTAGTCATGCAGCCCTTAGTGCTATATCCCACTTCAGGTGCTTCAAAGCTCCAGTGGTGAAGGGTGCATTTCTGACCACTGCAGACTAAAAACAACAAGTACATCATATAGAAAAGCCCCTAGGATTTAGTACACGATAGTCATAAGTCGGCAACAACAACTTAAAATTACAAGTAAGTTTATTTACAAGATTTACACATCATTTACCGGCCACGAGGTAACCGGAACGTGGGCCCTTTGCTACAAACAAAGTCCGGAACTAGCATTCACTAGTGACAGTACAAAACAATTTAAATGAAGTCTATACAATATTGTGTTTCTATATATTTGATTGGGTACTAGGAACATAAAACACGCGCTAATTTTGCTGTTAACTAGCTTATTATTCAGAATATGGAATCTGAGTGAAATAAAATTTCACACTTCACAATGACACACAAGGTTAATATTTACGAATTTCTGTAAACCGTAACTTAAATATATACTGTGAATATTAATAACAGCCAAAGCTTTTTATTTTACTGGCTGATTTTCTGAATATTTTACTACTTACAATAATTTGTAAACGAAATTTATATAAATGTACGTCTCATAAAAGAACTAACCGTTAACTTTTTATACACTAGTAGGTACAAAATTCTATAGACATTTAATTATTTGCAAATATAACAACTTTAAAACATGTGAATATGAAAATTTAGCAATGTGTAAATTTTAAAATAACTGATACAAACTAAATACACACATTACCTAGTTTACTAAACTAGCCATAAGTTTAAAATGACGCACACAATCCATGTCTTTATAGAGTAATGCTGATCTAATTTCTATTATTTACTACAAAGTTACATAATTTCAACGCATTACAAAACGGCTATCATTTTGACAATTCGTTAAATTGATGTGTTTCACAAACTGTCTTTAAGGAGAAATTTATGAGCAATTATGACCAGTTGAAGCGATGTCCTCTAAAACTATTTAGATATTCACTGTGGCTAATATTCTGTGCCACCTTTGGTTACCATAAATATCCCTCTTGTTCAGTTTATTGCTTGGTTTCATAGTAAAGACAACATAAAAGCAAATAAATACCATTTCTCAACAATTACACAAATTAAAAACATTTTCACTGATCAAATAATAATATATCAAAATCGACAATGCCATTATTATACATCGTCAGAGCGTGTTGAGATATTAAAGGAATAAAATCACATACTGACGTACATTCCTTTGACCACCAATTGCTCACGAGTAACCTCAGTAGAGACGAAATCGCGGAACAGTCACTAATACCACACTAGACCCCGTACACTCTGTTATCCCACACTAGCCACCACACCACACATCGCTACACTAGTCCATGTCGAGATCCATATTGTAATTTCGCTCAATGTCGGATATTCTGGAAGTGGCGGACGAAGTGTTGGAGTTGGAAGTGGCGTCGTTGCGCGGCGTCCAGCTGCTCTGCGTCGTGCCAACGGATGTCCGGGACGTGGAAGATGAGCTCGGCTCGCGGTTCTCAGCACTCGGCCTGTAACCAGGGTGGTGCACGATTCGACGAAGCAGGATGCGTGGAATGGCCGCTGCGATTGATGTCCCTGCAAATAAACAGTTAAAATATAAAAACCGCTTGCTCCAGTGATTTTATTTTAAACTAGAAAAGTGACAATTTAGAATTTAATTTATCTATAGAGTTTTGTAAACATACTTTTATTGGATATTTTCTGATGTCAATACAAATCAATTGGTTTCAAAATTTTGGTAGCAGCGGTGGGATAACAAAATGTTTCAGATGCGTCATGACGTGTTTACCTTTGTTACGCAATTTCAATATAGCAATCATGAGCTCGCGTTCACCACTGTTACGTGAGTCTCATCAATTTCTCTCACCTCTATCTCATCGATTTTAGCAATATAAAATGTTAACACTAACAATCAATACTCACTAATGACAGTAGGGGACGAGGACCTCCATTGTAGTCGTAGTCGGAGAAGAGAGGGTCCGCACGGGGCCAGTTGGGTCTTGACGTGGTTTTGTATATTACTCAGAGAATCAAGCATGTTACGGCTGAAATAACATTTGTCAGCATCAATTCGCATTTAACTAACAGTCTGACCACTATTTAATTACAGTACAGTTCCGTATTAATATTACTACCCAATAAATTCACAATGCAGTGATTACAAAGTGTATGAAAATTTTTAAATCATACTTATGCACTCTACTCTACTATATTCCTCACCTCTAAACTTGCAATTGTTCCTATTACAATTACTTAATATATTGCAATATGGTACAAAGTACAATCGTTAGAAGTACTGCTATTTATGTATTTAGTATATCTAGTGATTATGCTCTAGGCTAAACCGATCATACAAGTGTTAGTTCATAACTCGTTCAACTCCTATCGAAAATATAACTCATGTTTGCAATAAAAATGAGTTACATCAGCAGAATTGATATACATTCGCTCCACTCTGCGTTCACTTTAGCAAGTACTCATAGAATTAAAATAATACTTCAAAACAAAAATACGATATAGTATATATTCTCTATAGCGAATTGATGCTAACAACACGTGATTTCAGCCAAATAAACAGTGTCTCATTGCAAAGTAGCCCACTAACGACAGCGTAACGGTTCTAACTACTTAATGTTACATACATTTAAAATCAAAATATAACAAAATTTCGTAACGGCATTGCGGTAAGGACCACAGCGACGCGAGGTACCGCAGTGGTGTATAAATTTGTACGATATATTCGGCACTTACTTATAGCAGCGGCGGGCGAGTCGCTAGTCGTGTTCGTATTAGTGGTAGTGGCAGACGCAGCGGCCGAAGCTCCGGCGGGAGCGGCGGGGGGATCGGGCAACAGTGAACGTCGGCAGATGGGACACGTGGCGTGCAGTTGCAGCCACGGTCGGATGCATGCCGAATGGAAAACATGCTCGCACTCCAGACGACACACTGTTTCACCTGTAGAAAAATAATGATAAAACTTCAAATACTCACACCCCAGCACTAGGGTTCCTTGTGTTATCCCTCCTATAACAGGGTACTCTTATAACTCATTTTCATCTTACGAGATTTCAATCCCCCGTATAACACGGGCATTCCCCCATATAACGCGGGTATTTCCCACATGATATTTCTGTACTGTGAAACTTATAATGATTTGTACAGTTTATAATTTCGCACGTATGTGCACGTGTGTCAATTGTGTTGTTATAAAATAAAATAAAATTATTTTATTAAATTTGTGCATTAAAAGTTGTAGAAACCTTTGTACATTCTATCAAAAGAAGTTGGTGGAACGTTTTTTCACATAGTTCCTACAGCGAATAAACATGTAATAAAATAAAATGAGTTCATATTCAAAGTTTTTTTATTTAAAATGTTCTAAGTTTAGTTTGATTTTAATAAAACGAACATATTTCATTCATAATATTTTTTTTCTTAATATTCGATTTAAACCCCCTTTAGCGAGAAAAGTTAAACGTGAATATTTTATATGTAACGCGTTATGCGGGGTCGTAAAAATGCGTTATAGAGGAATACTCCTACAACGCGTTTTCCTGTAACGCTGAAGCAATCTACCGTGTTAAAAGTTCTGATATAAAAGAAAATATGTATATAATCGATCGAAAATCTCGAAGCCAGCTTCTTAGATTGCTGCCATTGCAACTGCAAACTTGTGTGCCGCTGCGTTGTCCTGTCCACAGACTTTTTTATGCATGGTCCTTGAAGTTTTTCACAGATTTCGTGACGTACATTTTTAAATTTTTTTTTCGTAAACATTTCCTGTTATTTTGGTACCGCGATCAAGGTATTCAATAATTAACTCCTTGACTGTCCCAAAAAACAGAGCCTTGCCGCGGACGAATTTGTTTAGAATTTCTCTGGGAATGGAGATGACAATCTTTTCTGTGTCACTGATTGCCGTTTCCACTCTGGATCGCAATAGTTTCTAATTAATATCCTATGTTGACCTAATAAAAATTAAAATGCCTGCCAGCCCGCGGTTTTGCGTTTGGAGTAATAATTAAAGTATCAGTAACCGTTCCCCTAACCCACTGGGCTGCCCGTTTATTTTATAAACACTCTTTCAAAGGAAATGCTCCTTTGAAAGAAGGAAAATATGCTACAATATCTTTCGTTTTCTTTTTCGATATACTGGAATCATATGGTATACTTTAATGTTTTCTCTATTATTGTTTGTTGAAGGAAGGTTAAACGCTTTTTGTATATCTTCTCGTTTTTAAATACAGTTTTTATCGACCCACGTTGTGCCCGATGTAGTCGAACTAATTTTGTTTTCACCACCGGTTCCACCGACTCGAGATATCTTTGAAAACATCAAGGAGAACCCTCAGGTATGCACGTCGCACCTGCATAGTTAAAAAGGCATTACGTAATTGCGTTTTTCTTTATTTATTGGAAACATAATTGTGCAGTGTAGAGTTTCTAATTAATCAATATCATTGTCACTCACCGAGCGCAAAGTTGTCCCAGCACACGGAGCAGGCGGTGTTGGCGGCGGCCTGTTCCTCGCTGACGGGCTCGTCGAGCATCGCCGCCAGCCGGTCGCGCGGCATCGGCGGTGGTCCGGCGTTCTCCAGCTGCCCGAGCAGCTGGGTCACCACAGCGTCCAGGCCTGAACCAACGAAACGTTCTATTTATAACACTTTCAACGGTACGACGGTAGTAAACAATCAATTACACTAGGATATTAACTTCGAGGCTGGAGTTCTATTCACAAACTGACCCAACGCTCTCCGCGTTCACCGAGCATTATGGTACGTGGAGGTAATGGTTTTTTATGTCAACAGCAGACGTAGACGACCTTCAATCGTCACCGCCGTCGTTGGGTATCCGCAAAAAAAGTATGTCATCGACACGTTGCGAACCATGAAGGAAGCTGCCCACTCGCTTGTCAATTCTGAATTTTTACTTACCACATTTCACAATCAAAAGCAAGCGAGAAGACAGACGGCTTGGACTTGAGGATATACAAAGCCACTAAGGACTGTCCATCCTTACGTTCAAGCCAACCTTTCGTGCTCATGGTGCACCCTGTTGAACAATGGACGACGCAATGGTGCCAGGGTTACTTTTTTTGGAAGAACTTAATACCGACTATATTTTTGCATGTAGGTGAGGTAAATTACCAGTTTTCTTCACCTCTCATCAAAAATCAACGCTGATATGTTAAATGTTTTTGCCATCGAGTTAACAAGCGAGTTCTCCACTTCCTTTATGGCCGGTACAGAATAGGTAACAAACTGGTGTTATGGGAAGGATGAAGTCGACCGTCTACATATTGAGACCCATCTGCTCATTTGCCTATTACCACTCTGCTCTCAGTCGTAAGTTGTTTGTCGCTGCTATGTGTTACAAGTGGTGTCATCTAACGCTACCAGGGAGCGCCTCCTTACCGTTCCTCCGATACGGAAACGACCAAAGTACTAAATGGGCACAAACTGCGCGACCCGTCGCTAAGCCTGTGGCATGGTATCGGTACGCCGCCGGCACCTGCTAAACACGCAATTACATAACGTGCTTTTATATATTATGATCCTTAACTTTTGAAAACGGATCGATAGAGCAACGTGTAACATCGAGTTTCAGTGAATCTTGCAACTGTCCTTCTGTTAAATCGACCGCTCTTCGGGCTATGGTAACGCTAAACATGTTTATTTAGTTAAATAGACGTTGTGTGTTCGCTACTACAAAACAATTTGAAGGAATCTGAGTAGTATGTGTGTAATTGTTGATGCAGTTCTTGGTAAAAAGTCACAATAGCTCGCTCCACACTATAAGAATCGAATGGTAACCTTGTTGAATTTGGGCCATTCTAGACTGAAAGATCCGCCACTTCCTGTTCGTTCAAAGCTTCAGTTCAAACAAAAAATAAAATACCTTCCCCTCCAAAGACATAGTCCCCCGGAGCCCCGACGAAGACAAGAGGCGCTCCTGCAGTGACAGCGCCGGTGCCGGGGCGCCCGCCTCCTATCATCCACACCAGCTCCTCCATGAGAGTGTTTCTCCTTGGAGCGCCTTCTGCGGGCTGAGGTGCCGTCCCGCCGCCAATGCCGCCCCCGGTTCCGGTACCGGTGCCGCCGGTGTTGCCGCCATTTCTATTACTACCAAATTACAATATATTAATACGCGAAGAAAAAATATTATATCTTTACCTTCGTCTGATATTCAACCAGATATCTTTCTTAATATATTTTGTTCGTTACCTATAGACTACCTTTAGTGTCAGCAATAAAACAATTTTGGAAACCGAACATTGATGATTCCGGACGTATTTCGATCTCCACGTATACACTAGTTGCTATAACATTCCAATAATTATTGGCTACATCCTAACATGATGTCGTTGAACGTTCACAGCTACTACTTTGAGTTAGTGAAATTATTTTAAGCTTATTTGCTTTCATATATGTGGAGGAAGTTGGAAAGATCAGAAGCAAAAAATGGTATATAAATTATCGCTACAAATGGGATATTTTAAATGGTATCACAATCACAAGCCAGAACTAACACATCACAACAGACATCCTCTCGGGTTGAAACTCGAGGCCACAGTTGTATATACTGGCTATGTGCACTGTAGTAGACTTCACACCCCTTGGACTACTCATGTGTATTCAGTATTTCTAGCGATTTTTAATTTAAATATAACGTAAAATTAAAGGAACGTTCAGAATTGGAAGCCAGATGCCCCGAACGGAAGAAAGTATTTCAGATAAACGAGCATCGATACGCAATTTCTGTTCGCATACGTGCACACTTGGAAATACGTACAACATTATTAAAGCTTATACGTGAAGTTTGCACACAACGTATTTCTGTTATCTTTAAATTCATAATTAGATGATAATCTGCTGTGACTATGTACCCACTCTTTTTTCTATTATCTAAATTACAAAAGACAATCTAGCTAGAAGACTTTTCAAATTATGGGATATTCTTACGTAAGGGGGAGGCAAGAGCCTAAAGGAAATTCAGGACAATTTCAAGAAAATCACCGTTGTCACACACTCCTTTCGATTACATACCTCCTTGCGATTACATAGACACTCCTTGCGATTACATAAAATTAGTCACAGATAAGTTACCAAACATTATAAATGGCTAGTAAACCGGCGTCCATTAGCAAAATAAAATTAATAATTCTTATCAGTCGTTTTATCAATTGATATAAACCGCATGATATTCATAAAAGTAACTCATAAGATTTTCGCGTTCAAAGAAACAGCCAGTCACGACCTTATATAACGTAATATTACTTACCGCAGACGTCCACCCGACATCAGGAATGCTAGATCGTTCAACACCGGTGGAGTCATCTGAAATAACAAAAACACGGACAATTACTATTCACGTACATATCATGTGTGTCAAATACTATGTCTGTGTTATTTGTAAATTTATGCTACTTCCATGGTAAAATATGGTAACAGTCTGCGTATGTAATGTTTGAAAATGTTAATAATTGTATGCATTTTAATTGCGGTATTAAGTCTTACCTGTCAAATTTATTAACAAAAGTGGCCGCCATTCATATATTACAACAGATCAATTTCATTATTTTTAGTGAGTACCTACATAAACTATAGTATGTATATATATATATATATATATATACTCGTATGTATACGTATTGAAAATAAATGTCGATAAAATTAGCACTTTTGTATTCTACTTCTGACGCCACCATGAACATTGCGTATAAATAGATCAAATGATAAATGGGCATCACCGTTCACGGGCATTCGTAACCCCAAAGGCGCCACGTACAAATGTAAGCTAACTGTTGACAAACATACGTGTTCCGTCTCGTCGGAGTCGTCGAGGCTGCTCATGTCGTCGATGTTGCTCATGTCGGCGTCGTTGAAGTTGTCCCCGGACAGCAGCAGCACGTGCGAGTTGTCCAACTGCTCGATGAACCCGCCGGCGCAGTAAGGACATGTGTAGTCCTGAAATTGTAAAACGAAACACATACTCTGTGTGTAAAGGGTTCTGTTAATTCTAGGCAACTCCTGGCAATACTCTGCTGACAAGGGACGGAGCGATGATGCTTCCTGTTAGAGGTCGGTGGACTCTGTAACATCCAGCTTAATAATGATGCTATTCTTGCATGATATAGAGGATATATGCACCAGGTTAGTTACCATACTTCTAAAATTAACCAAGAATATATTTTGACTGCAGTGTTAAAAAACCTAGTGAAGCTCCAGACGCTACTGACGTCCATGACTGCCAGTGATAATTTACCATAAAATGGTCGCTCTGCTTGTTTTTTAACTAAATCCCAAAACAATACTAGCCAAAATTTTAAGGCAGACTCCAGTCGCTCATGTTGCAATGTTGACATTGTGATGGAAAAAAAATGTATGAACTAGAATCTTCTCAAAGATATGAATTTAAATCAAGATAGTTTTAATTTTAATTCATTTGCTTTGAAACTATGAAGATATATTACGTTATATCAGTAATTGTCCTATACCGCTGGTTCCACCACGGTAAAATGTCAAAAGATGTAATTATTATATTTGTATAGAGTATTATAATATTTATACCTTTGAATTCAGTGCTATAATCTATAGAACAAGAAAACGGACAAAAAGGCTTTACTGATAATATTTTTACGATGCAAGCATATCTAGTTAGGTCATGACTACATCACTATTTGGAAATAACCAGCAAGAGGTGGTCAACTTAAAATACTTATAGTTTAGCTACTATTGTATCGGATTTTGGCCATGGCTTTAACTAAATTTCTAAGACCTATATAATGATTATTTTGTAAGTGTTAACTGGCATTCACACGCTCTAAAAAGGAACGCAAAGTCACGTCAAGTTAAAATTATGGTGGTATTGCCCCGTTTAAACTTTAAAAATATTGATATAAAAAGTTACTAGAAATAAAATTGTCCTTTGTATGTACGTATACAATGTCGGATTAATTAACTCTATCAACTATTCCTTTGCTGTGTAGAAATTTATGTATTATTAACTAAGCTTCGCTTCAGGAAACTACATCTTATACTTAGAACCTACATTGTTCTAGAAATGGATTTACAACTTTTTTATTTATGGACGACGGAACACAACCGGAGATCTCTCAGCGCGATGCTCCTTTCGGGCTCTGCCTGGAATGGACAAACTATCTCGTCCCTTATCATCCGATCTTAGCAACGGTACGCGACCGTCGGCCTTTTTTTCCCGGAGTCGCTTGCCCAACTGTTCGAACTCCCACGTTTACCGCCTACAACCACGGAAGTCCCCTTAGTCGCCTCCTGCGACAGGCAGGGGGTATCGTAGCTCGTATTCTGGTCCCGAGATACAGGGACACAGTGGTAGAACCTAAGAAATACTTTTCAATAAATATTTGTTTCAGTAACATAAATTTCATAGTTTTGGAGATATGCAATGTGTTTTTATTACATACTATGTTCATTTAGTAACTTCTGAAGTACCTTTGATTTTTCAGATTAATTGCTATGAAATACAAATTTATGTTTGTTGCTAATAAATTAATCCTCTAATTATGTGGCACACATCCCCACTACAGAAAAGGATATTATATGTAGTATATAGGGGAACATCAATGACAAGGATGCCTGAAAATAAATACATTGAAATCAAACTCGCATAGGCCAGGTTCTTTCTCTTTAACTATATTTATTTATAAGACCTGTTTAGCTCACATTTTTAGCTGCAATGATAAGCAACTTTTGGAAGAATATTGATGCAAAAAATAATGTTCAATTTGAACTTAAAATGTAAATGCAGAATTATAAGAATTATAAGTTAATGCATTTAACTTACTTTAGACTTCATCACCACTTAACATCAGGTGGGATTGTTGTCAAGCATTAACTTATCTCATGTAAAAAAAAAAATATCTGTAAGACCCAATATCCACCTTCGAATTTACATAACATGCTATATCAAATTAAGAAAACATTCACACATATAGTTTCAAATATTAAATAAAAAAAAATCAATGCACATTACAATTTTTATTTGATTATGAAGCAACAACTAGATAGGATTAGAAAGAGTTTTAACATGAAGTATCATCATAGGTGTTATAAAAAACAATATTCAATGTTTCCTAATATAGGGAACGGTAGAGAATGCTGTTAGAATAATTTTTGTAATTCTCAATGTATGCATGTTATTGTAATGTATGCATGTTAATGTATATATAAATAGTATATTGGTTTTGCATTCAAGCTTTCATCTGGATTCTTTATGTTCTGTAGTATATGAGTGATAAGATAATGTATCTATGTAAGATATCGAAGATAATTACAACAAAATGTTGACATATACCTTTAGCTAAAGATTATACATATAGATAATAATATTATTATAATGTAAATATAAACAAATATTAACTGCACAGTGTGCAAATTTCAGTATGAGAGTTAAAAGGTTAACAGTTGCCTTATCATCCAAAGCATGAGTTATGGTTATAACTTATATAAACAAATGAGTAACAAGTAAGAATCAATTATATAAAGTTAAGACCATAGGTTTCCATACTACCCACTGTTTTTAGATTAATAGAATGAGTACAAACAACAAAATACTCCGACTGAGCTTGGTCATATAACTACAAAAAGCTGGAATAGCATGCAAAACATTTAATCCCTGGTCTGTTGAATGGAAAACTAATTGTCAGATGGCTCGGCTATTACTACATAGTCTGTTTATAAAATTTTGCAAATATATTTCAATTATACTACACTTGTTTTTACAATAATGAATTTGTAAAATACTACTAGGTTTAATGAGACCCTCAAAGCCGTTAAGTTAAACCTAAATATATAAATAAATAAATAAACTCTCTATAAAACTCTGTATAGAGTACAGATTATAGCATCTCTCCTCATAGCTGTATTCTGAATTATACTACTTCACCACACAGATTGATGAATTGTAAGACTTCTTGAAAGGCTCAAAGACAATGTGCTCTCTGAGCCAGGTATCCTTGTCAAACTCTGCCAGTAACAGTCACTCATTAATAGAACTCAAGTCATACTAAGATTTTTGAAGAAAGCAAACATAAAATTAATCAGTCCTCGATCCATTTCAGTCATGTCGTCCATTGTTTGAGCAAAACTTAAATGCTGTATGACTATACCAATCCTTGAAATTGTACCCTGTACTGAAGGTTGTGTACAGAATGAAAAAATGTGTTGTTCATTCAAATATTTTTAAGTACTTATAATATTACTCAATACTACCTCAAAAAGTACATACAGAGAAGAAGTTACCTTTGTTAGAGAAATAATCTATTCCTATCTTAATATTGTAGGGTCATTTCAAGAACTAGGTTTCATGAACATTGTCACAATTATAATTACTTTGACATAAGAGTTTTAATATGATATAATAAAAATAAATATTATATATAAAATAATAAAATAGACAAAAGCAAGTGAAACAAATATTAAACATTGTTATTGTGTTTATTAATTATTACACATTTTTATAAGGCATGTTATGAATTTTTCATGTTTCACTCTAAATATTCACTGTAAATCTTGATAAACACTTTATTTTTTAGTTAAAACTGCATGTAAATCATTTAATATCCTATATTACATGTCTCATACAGACAGTCATATAGTGATATTGGTGCATCTGGTTGAGATTGCGAACTTTTTAGCCTATTTAACTGATTGCAGTCACAGTACAATACATTAGGCATGCTAAAGTAAGCTATGATATAATCCAATAGGTGGTGGTGTGCTATTAACCCTATATTTATAATAATTTCGCAGCATAAATTTGCACCATTAAAAATACGGCAGAATATTAATTAAACCAACATATTGGTTTAAGAGCAAACTGGCTTTATTCATAAATTCTAATAGATCCATAATTTATTAAAACCAGTCAGAGAAGTAATCTTGCTTCTGAATATTGAAATGTAACAAGTTATAAGTGTGGCTTTATACACATAATCCAACAATACTCTACAAAAGGCAAACTTTTTAAAAATAGATGGTAGTAGCCCTAGCTTCAAACCAACAACAATAAACAAAGATAATTGTAAATAATAAAGTAACAAATAATATAATCAGAATTATATAGTTTCCTCTTGTACACCAATACACGTTATTAACTACCAATACATATATGCAGTAAATATACCTTGCAGATGCAGGATGAATCTTTACTTACCTACTAGTATACGGTATAGCATGCGGTTTGTTGTTTGTGGGTGTTAATATTAATTTTCAACGACCGAAATTTTGTCCCCATTTAAATTGATTTCAAACCGACTGTACATGTGCAATAATAGAACGCAGTAAGTTGTAACTAATTATCATAGATAAAAACCGCGTAGTAAACGTTTGCAAGAAAAATGGAAAACTTCAGTGACCTTGAATTTACTGAACACTACGTGCTGGCTATTTCGCCGGT
>DWPT01003523.1:0-14338 GCA_018251895.1 Agathymus mariae mariae | reverse complement strand
ACTGATAATATAAACATTACGCAAAGCCCTACCACCAAGCAGGCTGGCTTCTGTCGCCTCTTACGACACCCTGTTCTATATTCTAGGCCGCCCCAATACGGTAAAAATTATGTATATATTTTTTAAATGTACATAAGATATTTTTCGCCGTTTCCTCTCGATGTTATCCTATTAGCAACGGTAGTAGGAGCAACACCGAAGTACATACGTGTTTCACTGATACGCAGACGAACAAATGAATCCTATACCATATACTTAAACTTGGATGAGATCAGGATATCCGCGGATTAGAAATTCAAATAAAAGTTAATATTTTAACGTACGTCCCTCTCTACTACAAATAAGTTAGGAGCACTTACTTGATCGTTTGTAAATAACAATTATTTTCAGTCGTACATAATGAGGATTCATTTAAAATTTACAAATATGATATTTCTTTACCTTCAAGAAAGTTGAAATATCACTGTTATGTTAATAACGTGTCAAGTACTAGAGCCTCTGCGTTTTAATTTTGATAGGTTATCAAATTGTTTGTATATAAATGTATCTTTATTGCATTATTGAAAATACTGGAATAAGTTTTCTCGTAGGTATAATCAATTTTGTTTGAGCTTTTACTGCTGGTTGGACGTTCTTATATGTGGACGATGCATGCGTTCATCGAGTGCTAATTCCAGCCTTTTGCAATTAATATTTATGGCATGTATCAAACCTACTTGTAAATATAGATAACACTTAACATTTTTGTAACTTTTAACTTAATTTTGTACTTAACTTGTAACTTAATTTTTAATTAAATATAATCTGCTCTAGTTTTTCGCCAATAATGACAGCATGAAAAATAAAAGCTAAAAACAATTTTGCACCTCAAAAAACACTAATTGTATGTATACGTCCTAAGTTACTAGAGCTTTCGAATAACTGAAGAAGGTAACAAATTACAAAGCTTACGGCTGACCTTCCTAACGCAGCTGCCGGTGAAAGAATGAGATATTTGGTTTACCTAATCATAATTGTTGTACCATCGATACGCTCGTGGTCATTTCAATGTGCGCGTGTTCGGTCGACAGGCGCTGCGCGCGGGCGCGGAGGCGCGAGTGCCGGCGGAGCCCGACGCGGAAGAGCCCGAGGTGGCACGCGTGCGCGTGCGCCTGCCGCCGCCGCACCACGAGACGTTCGAGCGGCGCTTCCGCGCGCGCGACACGCTCCAGGTACGTGTGGATACACACACACACGCACATCTATTGCACTCCATCCGTCGGTAATTTATGAACACAAATTAATTAAAGATCCGAGAACTGTCGTTGTATGTGTTATCTATCGCATATGTGTACACCGTCTGAATATATAATTCTTCGCTCACACAAATTAGGATAAATAGTCTATTTACCTACCCATACTTTAAATTACGTAATAATTATATTGTCATCTCTTTAGTGGGTATACTTTCCATACACCAATATCGTGGTGTCTTTTAATGAACAACGCTTTACGCTGCAACGATTTGACCCAATCAGTCTATATATAGACACGCGCTGCTCCTAAATATTAACAAAACAATATTGATAATTAAAGCCGCATATCTGTGGTTCGTACATAACGATCGAATACGAGTACAGTGTAGTGTAGCGTAGTGTGGTGTGGTGTTCGGCGGGCGTTACTATTAATATTGTTTTACCTTTCTCAGGCTCTGTTAGACTTCCTCGCGTCGAAGGGTTATCCACAAGAGAGTTACAAGGTCATCTCTGGCTGGCCCAGGAGAGACGTAAGTGAACATTATGAAATAAATTAACATCTATGTGTGAGTGCTTACACGCTTTTAACGTTTACACATTTCTTTATTATATATTATCATTGTCAAAATTATATTACTATCCGTGAATCTAGAACAAGCGAAGCTACACCGTCTAACATTTGTGAACTCCTCAATAAAATGTTAAAACCTTTCGTCAGTTTAACAGCGAAATTAACTTCATTGTGAAATTGCGTCCGCGCGCAGGCCGCTAGAGGATTAACTGAAAAATTAATTATCATAAACATTTTTTTCCAGCTCACAACGGAATCTCACAGCAGCACGCTCAAAGCACTCAAGCTGTACCCGATGGAGACGATAGTCCTGGAGGAGCGGTGAGCGCCAATCGATACCGACCGTACGAGTTCCGACTTGCACGCAAACAAGCATACAAACATACACGACACCAACTTGTGGACATGCACAAACCCCGGAGTATATACGGATATGACCCAACTGAAAATACGACGCTCGCGGACAACTTCACTCGTGTTATGATACATAATTAATCCGTTGTAAGTGTATCTTGAAATCATCATTCGTAGTGTAGTCGTCACAGAGCCACGTCGCGGTGACGTCACGTTATCCGTTACATTATATGCGATCTGAAGTTAGTTTCAAATGCGGACAGCGGAGTTTTACACTACACGCTATTTGTTATTAATTGTGATACTCCTCTCTAGATGGCGTCTTGACTTGTAATGTTTAACACGCGTACTCAATCTAGAACTAGTATGTGTGTAAGTAAACAGAATCGAGGATTGATTTTGTTATCTCGACATTCGGTCCGTGTGAAGTTTGACCGGGCGGACGGTGTCCACTTGCAGTGTTTTGTCTTTGGATCATTATGGCTGTTGTGGTTGTGTTTACACATGTAGCGGTACTCGGAAATCAACTTTCAAGCACTTTAATTTCCCTCTGAAGGTGTATTATTTTTTTAATACAAGCACACGATGACATACGTATACTTGAAACACACGCACACTAACGCATGTACGCACGCACTAGAAAGCGTTAGTTGTTGGTACCGATTTTTTTATGATGGATTGTTATTTCTACAAACCAAAATTGGTCTCGTCATTAATTTGATATATCTGTAATAATACTCGGCGTTGGCAGTGGAAAACATCCAGTCTTATTGTATTCATTTATTATTGTAAATATTCATTAATATTTACATTGTAATTGTGAACAAACCCAATTTTTTATGTTATGCATTTGATTAAAGAAATATATTGTAAAGTTGGACGTTGCGATCGACGGCGACAAGGTACTTGCACACGATCCGCGATCAGCGATTCGACAAATATGTTCGATGAAACGTTCCTATAATACCCGAAGGCTTCCGGCTTGGACTCATAGCGCTTATATCTTTACAATATCATATCTTAATGAGACCAAAACGGGGAAAGTAAGAAACAATGGTGATTACCCGTACAGTTAAAATGAGACAGCGTCCTTTGAAACAGAAGCTATCATGATTTTGTTGGCACTAGTAGGGCTGCTTCTAATGATCTACACTTACATGCCTTTGTGGTCACGCAATGTCTTTAACCATCGCAAATCACCATCAGAGTCGATCTTTATTTGGATTTAATTAAACTTAATAAATACAATGCTCAGTTTGTATGTAGGTAAACAGTTCGTAAGAAGGGTTCACTATACGAATGTGCTACTCCAAAGTCGGTGTCTAAAAGTGTATGGATTTAACGGGAATTTAAATCTGAACGTTAAAGTTTTGTGCTGTAGGTAAAAAGTCGAGTGGTTCGGAACTCGTGCGAGCCGCGGGCGAAGTACTGTAAGCTGCGTAGTCATAGGATTTTATTTGCAAAGGATTCCCATACGGTCCTCGGTGTGAGGGCTCGTTGGATTTTTGTAATATCTATTTTAGTGCAGCGTTGAATGACTCTGATCAACACCGACGAGTGGACGCACGGTCGGTGCGCGCGGCGGCTGCATATTGATCGTTTAAATTTCAAATTCAGTAGTCATTTGCAATATAAACGTTAATTCTGTCCGTGTTAAGGTTTATATTGCTAATGTTACGTTCGTTTGGAGGCCGCAGAGCTACCAGCCAACCACTCTGCACGGGTGTATTCATGGGCGGCTCTTTGAACGCTGATCTATTTGTCCAACTGTAGTTGTTGATCGGAGTTAGATGATGACTAATCGAACGTTCATATTTGTATAAATGGCAATAGCTTAATTAAATAAATACCAAGGTTAATTATTGATTTAGCAAGGTGGTCCGTCGTGTTGTTTAGAATTTTACTTCCGAAGCTGCCTCTTCGACGCCCACCGATATAATTCCATACTGAATAAAGAATTAATGACGCGGGCGCCTATAACACGGATATAAATAAAACTAGTTTTATATAGAACTAGTTTCCACGTAACAAACTATTATATGACATTTGTATATCTATATTTTTTACGACGGTTGCTCTTATTTTTATTACCTACCATTTAACTTATGATTTTAATTTTATGTAGTTTAGTCGCGGTCGACTATGATTATAACGTAATGAAGCATTTCTGTCTTGTTAGGGTGATTATAATTTTTTTTTTATTATCAATTAATTTCATCTAACCGAAAGAAGAGGCAGCTGCAGTACCTTATGAAGCTGTTTACATTCGGGGACACAATTTCACAGACACAAATTACAAAATTGGTGTCCTCGTGGTCTGTTAACAGATTTCGAAGTTAAAACGTATGGGAATGAGCAATGTTTAAGATAACATTGACGGATATTGAATGTGAAGTAATGTGTTTGTCATAAAGCTTGTGTCTCTGAATGTAAACGTGAATAAATGTTGTAACATGTATAAAAGTCGAACAGAGTTGAACTTTGTAATTTTTCACTACATACAAATGATTGTAACAGTGCGATTGAGTTATGTACCCGATTTATTAAAACGACGGAATATGATAATGTTATTTTATTTATATATAATGCTGTCAGCTCACAAATACTACCCTTTCCACCTCCGAAAGCGAGGTGGGTATTCATACATCCTTCCAAGACAATCGACACTAACCATCAACTGGAATTGTAGTCCAGTATTAAGTTAAAAGAAATTAATTAAAATTATATTTATTTATTTCTAAATCTTAATTTTAAACCTACAAACTATAATGCAATGGTCGGACTGGCAATTTTTACACCAGTCAATTCTCTACCCACTGTGTAACAAGATATTTGATACACCCTATTCTATTCAAATTCAAAATTAGTTAAGCGTTTAGGTTTTTTTTAAATAGCTTTAACATTGAATAGAAGAAATGAGAAAACAAACTCCTCAGCACATATTTCAAACCAACGTTACAAGATAAACTTTAATCTGCACGGAACCAGTTGCAGCGCAAGTTCAAGTTTCCTTACCCTAGTCCTCGGTAGGTAATAACAAGCAGGGTTATTAACAACTGAGCTTACAGCTTCCGATTGTAGCTGGCCATATTCAGTGACGGTACTGAATTGCTTTTCTTTTCTTGATACACGAGCGGCGAGCGATCTGGAGCCGCTGGGCGAGTAGCTCGGCAAGTAATATGAGGACGGACGCGAACACCCCTAGCAGTAGTATAACCAGCGCCATTGAGAACTCGTAAATGTTTACGGAGAAAACGCTGGCGTCGGGTGTACGCACGCATAGCGGCCGCGGCTCATCCCACATCGTCTTCAGCCGGTACATTAGTCCGGATTCCAACATTTTCGCTGTGCTGGCGAAGTAAGCAACGTGTTAAGGAATACAAACTGGTCAAGCTTGTATATGATTTAACAAATTACCAATATATTTTGATTGAATTATTACGATGTTTTTAAATTTTCCTGCCGAGTATGAATGTGGAACTTCCTTTTTTTAATTAAATTAAATTTTTAGGATTCGTTTCTAAAGTTTTTTTTTCTTTTAGCATTCGGCTCGAAGGACCAATATATAGGACTTTGAAGTGTTGAGAAATGGTTTTCTATTTATAAGTAATAGATAGCTTAGCGGCTTTAATATTACCTTAAATTGATATTAGTCCATGAACACTATTAAAGTATTATGTATGATATGAGTAGCGGTGTGTCGCAATACCATCTTCGCTAGATTGCTGTCGATGATCGATGGGCATGACGGATTACGTTGTGGCTTAAATGTAAGATGTATTATTCGTAGCCAGCCCACCGAACATATTGTATATTTGTCTTACTTAAAACACATCACAAGCACTTAGCAAAAGTTTTTCAATTTTCTATTTCGCCTAGTAAATATATTTCCTCACCTAACTGCCAGAAATTCCTTGTAGGGAGTGCCTTTCTTAGCGATCGAGCCCATGCTCTGCGGAGGGTAAAGAGACACTTCCGTAGAATCGCACACCTCTGACTCAGAGAAGGTCTTCCTCATGATGCGATACGCGGTGGCAGTATCCACTAGGAAAGCGAAACCGTCTCGCTTGACCAGCGCCATGCCGTGCTCGGGCGTGAAGTAGTTGCTTCGGGTGCCGTGCACGATCTTCTTATCATAAAGCTCCCGGGCCAACGGGTCGGTAGTACGCTGAGGAAATTTATGTTGTTATGAGTATAAATATTTCATTTTTATGTTTAGTAGCTGGCCACTTCTACTGGCTGGTTTAATTTTCTATACGTGTAAAATTTAATAACTTGACTGCAGCGCCATACATTCTAGTATAGGTAAGGTATACATGGGAGCCTTTATCCAAACGTTATAATCCCTGTCAGAATGGCGTCAATTAAAGAAGGTCTGGTGATTTAGTTACCTACCTGTGGAGTCTAATATCACCGGCATATATTTAAAACGTACTGCTAAACAACTTCCAAGTTGAAGTCAATGTCAATATATGCCGCGGGATCGATAACCAGCAAACGTATCTACAGAACGACTTGTGACAAAGTGAAGCCACAGCAATATGCCCGAAGCAGGGAGTGACTGGAAAAGAAGCGCCGAAGATCGGGCTCACTGGCGTGTCTTTGAACAGGCCAATGTCCAGCCATGATTGCTGGAGTCGTCGATTGGTGTAACGTAAAACTTACATTAAATTATAACAATTATTAAATTATATAGAAAATTACAACGCACTCATGCTAGCGTGCAGATCGTAAGCCCGTAACAGCTGGACAACGTCCCCATCCAAGCTGCGCCCACTGCGGGCACGGTCGCATGGTCAACGATGATGGTTTTTAATAAAAGTTGGTTCTCCACAAATTACAACACTATCTTACCACAAAAAAATCTCTGTTGTACAATGTATCATCAACCCCAGCCTTCATTTCACTATTTATTAAATCTAAGAGCGAATCTATCAATTTGGGGGGAACCCTCAACAGCGTGGACACGACAGTTGCGTTGTAGTATTGGTAAAGAGTTAGCGTAAAGGTGAACGTCACGAATATCACCATCTTCGCTGATGTCGACTCCTTGTTTATGGCCATGCCTGGTGACAATAATAATTAATAATATAAACTCCTCATAGTTTACCAAGACATCTTAACGGGTTTATAAATGCCATCTCTAATCCATACCTTAAACTTAAGAACAGATTTGGAAATGGTTCTGTTCCCGCGAAATACAAAATAAGTTATTATAGAAATTGTATTAAGAGATCAGTAAATAATTCAAAATCATTTAATCATGTAGGTATTCTGTAAATGTATGTACTAATGTTTCCAAACGGCGCTTTAACATCGAGGAGAAGAAACAGCGAAAGAAACTCCTCAACACATCTTTTCCAACACAACATGGTAGTTACAAAAGTTCAAATTTGTACGGAACTGGTTTCTACACTAATATTTCTTGGCGTCCTTATAAGTAATATATTCATCATGTTATAATATCCTTTCCCTGTAAGCTGTATTTTAATGCGTCTCTTAAATGTTCCAATGGGCAAGTCACGTATCACGTATTATAATGAATTTTAATTTACACAACTAAAAAATCCCATTCCTTTCCTACATCACTGCGGGTTCTATTTATAAACGTGAAGTGAAGCGAGGACATTAGACTAGTAAGTTTATAAAATTTAGTTTATGAAAATAGTTTTGTAACAGATTATATTTTAGAAAAGAATTACGAAATTCAGTGTTTATAGAACCTTATATTATATTGCTTGCACCCGCCGGCTTCGTCCGCATTAATTCAGAATGTATTATTGATTCAATTAATAAGAATAATCGTTCATATTATTATTATATTTTGTATTTTAGAATTATATTTCTTTAGTACACTAATTTTACGTATATTTTAAGGCCCGACTTGCAGTTTGGCGGGGTAAATGTATTAGTATAAAGATATTTTCTTATGAATAAATAAAAAAATAATAGATACGACAAATCAACGCGCCGTTTAGAAAACCACGTAGGTACGTACTGTAATATTACGAAATCGATAGAAAGTAGCGCATATCCATCACCAGGCAACAAACAGTCTATCAAATTTCATCACAATCGGCCCAGCGGTTTGACGGTGAAAGCGTAACAGACAGAGCGAGGTATTTTTGGATTTATAATATTAGTATAGATTTTTGGGTCTTAAACAGTGCATTATTATGTCTTCCGTAGACGTTCACCGTCAGAGGGATTTTTTATTTTTATGATAATAGTCCACAAACGAGCAGACGAGCCACCTGATGGTAAATGGTCATCATCGCCCATGGACATCAGCAAGACCAAAGGTATCACTGATGCGTTATCGGCCAGGAAATGAGAAGAAAGTACAAAAGATAGTACTGGCTCTCAAGCCCCCAGCCGTATCGGCATACCTTTCTACATCTTACCTTGTTGACTTACAGCACCAAATATAAATAATAGTGATAAAGACGGGGATGCGTCTTGTTCATCACTGACAGCGTGTAGACATTTCATTTTAAACATCACACTCAGCACGACCCCAGATATTGTCAGCACGGCTAAGGTGCAGGTCCATGTCGTGTTGCTAAACGGACGAGTGTATACCGAATAGAACTTTCCAGAATACTTCGGCTGCCGAAGAATGATGTACGGTCTGGAAAAGACTATTAAATTAATTACGGTTACTTTGAACTACTGTATAATCAGATAAATGGAAATGTTTGTAAATTACGTAACGCTTATAAACAAACAAGGACGCGTAATGGGCATTCCAATACTTCAGGTAACAAAGCAATTTAGACCCCCGTTGCCTTTGTTAAACAACAGTCTGAGCAGTTTGTTTGCGATCGTCGATCACCTAATTAAGCCTAAGAAGCGCCAAAGCTTGGCCTAGTCAGTAACGCTGCAAACGCACTAGATAAGCGTGGTGAAATGATTTCTAGTAATCAGTTATGAGAATAGATCCGTATCCTGAGCAACGTTCAGATGATGAACGTTAATGGGTTACAGTTAAATAATGACATTACGAACAGAAAACATCACCCTTGAAGAAGCGACAAAGGTGACATCTTTTAGGATTCTCACCTGGAGAAATACAAATATCACACCTCATTAAAACGGGAACCAACTTTGCATTTCTTTTAAGTGGACTGAAAACATGGTAGGTACCTAATAGTCAAGCATGCTTATGCAAAAGTCATTCCAACTCAACCACTCCAGGTATACAAATTCCAGGAAATGATTGACTAATAGAGTTGGTAATTACTTGGAAGGCCATATTTGTGCTGTGTAGTCCACCACTTCAGCTCTCTCACTGCGGTAGAAAACGGGTGCTCCGCCGATATCGGCCTCTCTTCGTTGTAACACACCGACCAGACCATCGAAGCTAGTATTGCGCTGGTAACCCCAGGAATCGGTTCTTACTAGTTTACAGCTAAAACATTAATGAAGTGGAATGTGTAAAATGTTATGTGTTAGATTTGTTTGTTTATTGCAAATTGTATCTTCCCAAAAAATCTACATCGCCTCTTATTTTGTCAGTTTTTAGATCAATATATAGCTGGCCCTCTCCCACACTTCCTCGAAGGAAGTTCCAAGCTAAGAGAACTAGTTACCCACTAAAATGTTTTCAATACGATTAACTCTTTTTGCGTACACCTTACTGTTCCATTTTAGCGATCACGAGTTAAGGCAACTATAACGAAACATATTTAATAGAACAAATTCCTGGTTAATAGGTCATTTAATGTATTCCAAGTCTATAAGGTTATTTTGTTCAGCATGTTAAGCAACGAAATGTTCTGGTCCTCAAATAGATAAAAAATTCATTTTTTTTAATTTGACATTTAGAGTTAAATCAAAAAATTAAACGTACCTGAAATTGAGCAGATCTTCTAAATGGGACAACATTTTAAAATATTTAAACCTATGCAAAGGGTCTACCTGGCCCCGACTACTCACGGTCAAGTAATGTTCGGACATGTCATCTTCAACATTTTCCATTAATACAACACCACATTTGAGCACGAGACCATGGAGATTATTTCTCCTGTTATTTCTATTTATATACAGCTTCTTGTCCCAAAATCCAATATTTCTAATTAAATAATTGCCGTGACTGTAGAAACCGGTATTGTATATTTCGTGCAATAAATATTTCATCCCAGTTTTGGAAATAATAATAATATCAGAATCGATTTCTATAGGATATTTTGTTAAAGTGTTAACTGTATCTGAGAAATTGTCGGTGAATAACATCCAAAAAAAATGTTTTTTATTTTTAGAAACATCAGAAGCGAAAACACGTTCCCACGATTTACATGAGGTGTTCAAAAATACTCCTACTTTGGAGTAACCGATCGGTAATTCGTATGAAATTTTGTTGTTAATATTCAAAGTCGCGCATCTGATGCCGTACTTTTGAAATTGTTTTTGCGATGAAACTTCATATTTCGCAGTAAAACAGTGAAATATGATTGCACTGTTAATGTTTTTGAATTTAAAAACATCTGTAACTAGAGATATATCAGTTAACAATAATTGTATATAGACATTTGATAAAACGCTCCCAAGAATCATTTTTTCTATAATTTAACAGGTTAAAATGTGTTAAAAACGCTTTACAGAAGGGTTTTCCTTGTATTTATACACAGTTACGCTTCAATATTAATTGTAAATACGTCTCTAATAGTAGTAAAACTGCCCGATTACTGTCAATAATGTCAACACATCACATTGAGTCTAATTTCTCCAAGCACTGAATACATAATGTGTTTTTCAAAGAAATATGTATTTTATACATATGGCATTTATAACAAGAGACTTTGTGTATCTATGTATCATTTTCGTATTACATTTAATCATAATGTCCGTATCTAAATTTTTTTTTTTAAACCGTTTCTTGAAAATGTAATTTCGTTTCTGCTACTCAATATTTCTAATGATTACATGCAATTGTTTTGCATGACTACAGCTCAAAAGAATAAAGATTATGTGAAAGTAATGAGCAAAAGTTAATCTTAGCAATTCATCATCCTCATCATTACTATCATTATAACCCATATCATCCCACCGTTGATTTCAGGTCTCCTATAACAATGACAGGGGTTTTGAACCGCTTCAAATTCGATTTAAAAATCATTTATTTTTTAATCATTTTCATAGCTAGTAAAATTGTTTTAAATGTAGCTACGAAATAATATTTCTGTGATGATGTTGACAGTTTTTTTTATGCCTTAGGCATGCAAACGTGCAGTGGGTCACCTTATGGTAAGTGTTCACCGCCGTCCATGGACACTAGCAACACCGGAGGCGTCACCAATGCGTTGCCTGCCTAGAAGGATATGATAGACCCGCTTCTTGAAAGACCCCATGTCATAGTTTGGAGGGAACTAATACTTTTAGAGATATTAAGAGGAATGTTCTGGTGCTATGACGAATGCGGTTTTTTTAGCGGTTAACTTGCAAACTTGTGTCTTCTCGGGGTTAAAATGGACTAAATTTAGTCTACCCCATCCAGAGACTCGCTCCAAAGATGTCCCGACTTCATACACGAGATTTTTCCTCTTTTCTTCAATTTGCATCCGAGAAAGATTTGCCCCGCCTGTGGAACGAGCACATCCCGTACTGTCATCAGCATAGCAATGGATATCCCCAATGTCAAGCACATCATTGATATGCATGATGAACAGTGTAGGTGAAAGCACAGAGCTTTGTGGGACGTCAGCATTTATGGGCTTAGTGTCCGAGCATGTTCCGTCAACGACGACTTTGATGCTCCGCTCCGATAGAAAACTGGCAATCCATTTGCACAATTTCTCGGGTACTCCGTAGGAAGTTCCACACCCTATCGAAGGCCTTTGCAACATCCAGATTTACAGCCAATGCTTCTCCCTTGCTCTCGATTGCTTCTGCCCAGCAATGAGTAAGGTATACTAAAAGATCGCCAGCCGATCTGCCATGGCGGAAACCGTATTGACGGTCGATAACAGTGTTTATTACACGCTCCATTAGTTTGGAGAGCAGAGAGGTTATAGCTATTGGTCTGTAATTGGATGGGTTTGACCTGTCTCCTTTTTTAGAAATAGGGTGGACCAAAGCTAATTTCCATGAAGCCGGCACGATGCCGGCAGAATGGCAGAGTTGAAATAGGCGCGTTAAAACCAAGGTCAACTCCGGAGGGCACGTTTTTAGCACAACAGCAGCTACACCATCTGGATCATTCGACCTGTTGATGTCGAGGAAAAAAGACCTTGACGCACGACATTCTGAGTGAAATGTACGTCAGGCATCAGTTCACCACACTGCAAGATCGTAGACGGTATGTTACCCCCGTCGTCAACAGTCGAATTCGACGTAAAGAGTGTGCCCAGTATTTCAACTTTCTTTTTTGCTGTGTGGGCCAAGGTGCTGTTCTGCATAAATCAGGAAGAGACGATGCACAGAAATTGCCTTGAATGACTTTGGCCAGAGACCAAGACACTCGGCTACCACACGAATAGCTAAGCAGTCTCTTAGCTTAGATTTGCTTAACATGAGGCAGCGTTAAATTTGTTTTTCAGCTGACTCACAACGGTGTCTCCAAGCTCACGCGCCTTTACCCAATTCTGATAAGCAGATCGCTTCAGGTTTATTGCCTTAAAGCAGTTTCTGTCAAACCAGGCTTTGATCTTACCACCAACGGAAACCACAGAGTTTGTAATATAACATTCCATGCCCTGTAGCATCCCATCAGCTATGAAAAACGAACAAGCGCCGGGATCAGTTGAAGAGAAACAGATACGCCTCCACGGGAAAGATGAATAAAATTCCCGCAAACCGTCCCAGTCCGCCGATCCAAAATGCCAGATCCGGCGAGACGCGCAAGACCGTCAGTCAGTTGATCAGTTGGTCAAACGACCCAAGCGACGCCTCGACGGATACAACATAATCGTTAAGATGGGAGGTAAGCAGTAGGTCCAAAGTGGAAGCAGAATGGCCGTCAATGTCAGGGATCCGGGTCGGGCTGGACACTAACTGACTGAGGCCGTTAGCCAAGGCAAAGCTGTGAGCAGGTTTCCCTGCGTAGTCCGTTGTACGTGATCTTAGCCCTTCAATATGGTGGGCGCTGAAGTCTCCCGGATCACCACTTCAGCACAGGGATCTGCTCTTGCATATGGTCGATCGCCCCCTGAACGTGCTCGTAGAGTCGATCAATTTCGGTATTGCCGCTATGAGACCTTTACAAGCCGATGTAGACACGTGTTTAGCCACCGTGGTCCACGCGTACGCAGATGGTGGACAGGTTTCTTCCTTCAAGAAAGTCGAGACGTTGACAGCAGATATCGTCTCGAGAAAACAAACAAACACCGGCGTGCGTTATAAATTTGTGTTCAAAATTATACCCCAGATAACGAAGGTAGGAGGTTTCATCTCGAGCGAATAGTTGTGTCTCCGTCAGAAGAATAAAGCCGGCGGCGACGTTTCAAGGTAGTTGAGATTTGAATGTAAGCCCCTTATGTTAAAAGTCCACAAAAAATGTGCAAGGGTGTGCCGCTAGTTTTAACCTTTTTCCTTTTTTTGACTTTCTCATTATGCTTGCGGGAAAGAGTAGGAGTGGTAACTCGTCAGTACTACCAGAGTCAAAGAGTAGTCATAAAAACTATCGTGGAACGGTGGGCGGTCTGAGTTGCTGACTCGGCGGACGGAATGACCCCCGATCCAACCTGCGATTAAAGTCTTCGTCCACATCCGGCTTTTGACATTGGCGGCGGGACAGCCTCCCAGGTAGGGATCATCTGGGTTCGGGTCCCCTACAACCAACGGACGCCAGCGGTAACGTTTCATCGGCTCTACCTGGACATAGCCAGTCCATCATGCCCAACCGCACGAGAGCAGTTGGTAATGTCATTAATGGACTCGAGAGACACCAACAGAAGTACACCTCTCCAGGACGGGTGACAGACGAGAATGGGAGGAATAATGTATAAAAGATGGGGGAGAGAGAAAAGAGGAAGACTGGCACTCCGACACTACAACCGAAACACGTTGAAGAACATTTCACGGTTGCCTCTAGGAGGGTGGTTGCTATCCAGGCGGTCCCCACGAAGAAATAATAATAACAGTAATGGTATTAATGTTTTTGTAATCAATACTACCAATATAATCCCTCCGAGGGGCCCTACCACCAGCGGACCGGATATAGTCGCCTCTTACGACACCC
>DWPT01003522.1:0-14340 GCA_018251895.1 Agathymus mariae mariae | reverse complement strand
CCGATTCTCCATATCGTACGCATTTTTTTTATATTTTAATAGCCGTCAAACGAACAGACGAGCCACCTGACGGTGAGTGGTCACTCATGCATTGGGGGCCAACAAATGAAAGAAAGAAAGCGTACTTATTGAAAAGGAGAAGTTAATTTAAATGTAGCATCAATCAATCAATAATTATGATTAATTTGGTGTATTATTTATCGACAGCATTTAATAATTCAGGGTTGATTGATAGTGCTGATTAATTTTGCCCATTTCACTCGAAAACGTTGCATAATTTAGGGTAAATCAATAATTTTGATTGATTTTGGTATTCATTCACCAATGATGGTGGTATTATTTATTACAGAGAAGGGTCAAATCACCTCCCAGTCGGTGATCACACAACTGGTGATGGATCTCAATCTTACCGATGAAGAGAAGGCAACGTTGGATAAGGAGAGGGAAACAGGTATGTGGAAAGTAGTCCAGAGTATCGGGTCAATAATATTGTTTTATTTGACATATTGGGGTTATATTTGGGTTATTTTTAATGTAACATTGAATTTAAAATGATCTGTCATTTTAGCAGTGACATTGCCTGCTGAGCGACAGGTCCCGGGTTCGATCCCCGGCCGCGGCAGGCATTTACGTAACGGATAAATGTTTGTTCTCCGGTCACAGGTGGTTCTGATTTCATATTTGTGTATGACCATTCCACCGGCAATACGATACACTCTAGTGTGGAGTTGAGTGTCTGATCGTTTCGGGATATTTGCTTTTGAAACCGAACATGATTCCGTGTTCAAGATCGTGTTTTTCTTACAGAGGAAAAGAAGTCGCGGGTTCAGTTCTTGAAGACAGAGATGAAGCTAATAGAACTGGAGGCGAAAATTAAGACGTGCCTCTGTTTAGAGAAGGCGGATACAGAGTTGTGTCTCAAATTACTGGACGAGTTTACAGGCGAGTATTTAATTTGATTCATCACTATCCCATTGCTGCGCTCTGATGTCCACTCCCAATGTGAAGCGTAAATTCTTGGCAGATTTGAAACACCTTTGAGAGCATTGTGGAGAGCTTTAAGATATACAGGTTTCTCCACGACGTTTTCCCCGTCGAAGCGAGTGATGATTGATTTGTATTACGAATGTAACTTGGAGAAATTATAAATTAGAGATGCGTATAGGATTCGAATCCCATGCTCCTGGGGGTGGGGGAAGGAGGCATATCTGTGTGTATGACATCTGTATGTATGACAACCATGCTCAGGTCTGGCCGATTCTGCCTTTTAAAGTGAAAGCCCACGTTCGATGTTCGGTCGGGATACCGACATTAATGTAATGCCAGATGTCTCTGTGTGCGTGGGCGTCAACTATCGATGATTAAATCCCCACAGAGCTGGATATCAAACCACTGATGCTGCTCAAGCATCCGTCGTGCGGCGAGACTGTCAAACGTCTGCGCGCGTACGTCGGCAACGCCCCGTCGTGGGAGTTGAGCGAGAGCGCTGCGCTCTTGTTCGCGAAGCAAGCGCATCGCATTCGTCGCCGCGCTGACGCCCTCTACCGGCGTGTCAAGGTATCACCATAAATAATTTGTTGATGTCGGTGTGAGTCATTTAGTGAATTCAGTCATTTAGGGATGTAAGGTGGGTGGTGGGACTCCATCCAACTTTGAGTCCAAGCTATCTTGAAGAGTCCCACCTGTTGCTGTGCACCTGGGGACTGGGCACTGTGCCTCCCAGTTTAGCTCCGACGGTACTCGCACCGTAGTAGGGTATTTTGTCCGCAGGCTAGCTACGAGTCAAGATGCCAACGTATCGATTTTATGTAACGAGAGCTATTTATGTGTGGTTATCACAATTTTTGTATTTCCAACCGTTCTTTCGACCTAGTTTAGTCATGAACAAATGTTCGGCGTATGAGGAATCGAAAGCAACGTGTCATTTGTACGTTTTGTTACGTTTTAGGAATTATTCACCGTGCCTGAGGGGTTGTCGTTTTGGGAATTCTTCTCGGAGCGAGTGGAGCAGTTCAAGAAGGTCACGGAGAAGCTGAGTCCCGACGAGTTATTGGAACTGGTGCACGAACCTTTGGGTGAGGCAGCAAATACATGAATAGGGTGATACGACTCGCGCGAAACGCCCTGATTTTCAGTGTTCACTCTTGATGGGGGTCTTGGAAGTCTAGACTATGAATAAACATGTGATATACGTGAAGCTAGCTTACTGTGCTGATGGTTAATGTGGAAACTGGTTAAACGACAGTAAGAGTTCACCGATGTCTATATGCAGCAGGGTTGTGTTAGACTTGTTCGGACAAGAAGGGCGCAGTTAATGCGTTCGTCAACTAATCCACACACTGGTATGTAAATTGTTTCACCGTACATGCGTGCCATATCTGCAAATAAATAATATTTCCATTATTTGATACACTTTGTTTGTATTCCGTACGTCAAATTCATCTCTAACTCATACTTCAAAAGTATTAACTGGGGTTAAAAAAAATTCTTTAACATCGTTTTTTGTCAACGTCGATGTCAGTTGTCGCTGTCAATGTATTTGACAACCTGTCAATTGACAGCTGTCATTATATTTGCATAGATTATTAATAATGGAATAATTAATATTAGAATTCTAATTAGGTGATGCAATTTATACAAATTATATTGCTATATGCGCAGTGATTTCTATTTGTTTAATAGATTGGAATCATCGTCATTTACCTAGTTTCTTTATTAGAAGCCTGTCTTGTCGAAAAGAGTTTTGTGTGCGTTTGTCCTCTGAAAGTCACAACAAAATACGGTTCTTTTTATTTATATTACACTTGTAGTCGAGTGTATATCTGTCGTTCCAACACCCGTATACCATTGAGTTTATCTAAGTGATTTCTCAAATGTGTGTGAATTCTTAAGTGCTTGATGAACCTATTGAAACTAGTTTTCACATGTTATGTAAGGGGGACATTGGAAAGGAAATTCTGAGCCCAGCATTGTAACGGTTATAAGTGATGTAACTGATTGTTGATTATTTTTAGAAATGTCCCTCCCAACTTCACATACGATGAAAGCCGCCGTCGAAGCTGCCAACGAGGAAGAATTTATGGAGGATGACAGTTCACCGAAGAAGAAAACTGCAGGTAAATAATTATAAAAACATATATTTGTTATAGCACGCTGGAATTCATTAACCCATACATAAATTCATTATAATCTCAACATGCTAAATATTTATGTTCACTTTCTCCCAGATTCAAACAGAAAGTAATTGGTTTTTTACGAAAATTGTTCACATATGATGTATTCGCTTAATTTATGCCGTAGCATCATTGCCAATTTATATATCATCATATGATAACTGGATGTTATCCTGGACGCGGGTAACATAGAAATAACTGTCTAGATTTATTTTTAAACGAACAGATCTAGACGGTTCGTGGCATATTTGGAACGATAAGCAGTGATAGCCACGTGGTGTGATCGTAGCTTTCTCTCACGGGAGACGCGAGTTGGATTCCTTCATGCACTCCTTATTATGTGCGTGTGTTTTTCAAGTAATGTGCGTTTTACAAATTAATTATCACTCGCTTCGGTGAAGGAGAACCTTTATGAGGAAAATCATGCCCACCTGAGAGTTCCCAAAGGTGTGTGGAGTGTGCCAGTCCGCACTAGATCAGCGTGGCGTGGCCCTTAACCCTTAATCGTATGAAGAGAGCCGAAGTCAGCAGTGGTACAGTATGAGTTATAATTATAATATTATTAACTTTTATCACGGGACAAAATCTACAATATTTTTCATCCTAGGATTCATTAAAAAAGTTTTGAGCAGTTGAAGAAAGCCATTTTAATGACAGGGACAGATTTTTTATGTTGTGTTATAAGCATTTCACTAACATTGTCAACGAGTAGTATAAATTTTATGGACAGCCAAACAAAAGAAACCCGCAAACAACAGCACCCCGTCGAAGCCGGCAGTGAAGCGACAATCTTCTAGAAAACAACAGGAAGAGAAGGAGAAGGAGAAAGAACAGAATTCTGAACAGGAGAAGAGTGAAGAGGCCATTATGGAGAGTGCAGAGAAAGAATCAAAGGTAGTGTTGCCATTATTGGCGTTTTGTTCTATATGGTAGGTGTATAAACTAAACAGTGTGCTATATAGAAATAAAAAATTTACACAAATATTTATTTTAATAATCAATCACTTCAATAACTATTATAATTTTTGTTATAAATGAATTGAAATTATAAATATATACACCCAGTCAGGTAAAGTACGCACTCATCACATATAAACAACGGTCACTAGTTTTCAGTGCAAACCTCTAGTCGCATTGTTCTGTTTTGTAATGATCTTGTATCATTAAGAAATGAATCTTATATTGTCGTGGCACAACCGTAGGTATTAATAGTAAGCGATGGAGGCAGGCCCTTTACTTAACATAGTAGCATTCCGACTGTGTTGGAGGGTTGATTGCATAAAAATTTCAATCGTGTTGAACAAAAATCTTCGCCTTGATGCCACTTTGTTAAGGATTGTGTAAAGAGGACCTAAAATCTAATATAATTTTATAATCTTATGTGATCGTTTGGTAAAATCTTATACGCTTGCCTTGAGGACGTCTCTATGTATAATATTATTTCCATCTTTCCAGGATGCAAGCAAAGTAGTGGAGAAAGTCAACACGGGAGAGGAAAAGGACACGGATAAAGTGGTAAATTCTAATGAAGAAGCAAATTCACAGGATTCACAAGATGCTAACTCAAAAAAAGACTCCACTGATACGCAACTAAACAGCGACAAAGATGAAACAGTTACAACAAATGATAATTCGTCAGAAAAAAATAATAAAACTAACGATGAATCAGATAAAGACAACAAAAGTAAAGATGAACCAGAAAAAGCTAGCAAAAATATAGATGAATCAGAAAAAGTTAGTAAAAATAAGGACGAATCAGAAAAAGCAAGTAAAAATAAAGATGAAACAGAAAAAAGTAACAAAAATAAAGATGAATTAGAAAAGGGTAGCAAGACCAGAAATAATTCAAACAAAGAATCGAAAAGTCCGAGTCCAAACGAAAAAGAAAAAGATAACAGCAAGAGTCCCAAAGAAGCCAAGGGTAACGATTCAGCCAAATCAACAAAGGAGGACAAAGCAGATAAGCAAAAGTCTAAAGAAGATAAAGCAGGAAAAGAAGAGAAGATAGATAAAATAGAAGAGAAGGACAAGGAAGATGAGCCTAGAGCGAAGCGATCGAGAGAGGTACGTTGAAAGCAATTATTCACTATTATTATCACACTTGGCACATTCATGTTGTTATTATAATTATTTACGACAGTGTAAACTTAAACTTCCATATACGAATCTCAAAGATGTAAGTGAAGTCAGAGTTAAAACTAAACTAGAAATTTAATATTATTACTTAACGTCTTTGGTTTTTAACATACACGTATAATGTTTCACAGTAACATAATACAACTGCATACACACAAATCACGTGCGCGCATAACTCAAGTACGTGCGTTCGCGCACAGCATCCCCGCACATACGCGCTCGCTCTCACACACAGACGGTCACTTACAGTCTCTCCGATAAACTCTCAGAAACACCGATACATGCTGAATTATTATTTTCATGCTGATTTCCAAACACGACTATATGGATTTTAAAATGGCTTGGTTTCAGAGCAAGAAGACTGACATCCCGCCGAGGTCACCGACCAAAAGAAAGTCTAAATTTTAATCGTTTATTGTATGGACTTTAAGTAAAGTTGACTCGATAAGTAATAAATACTAGCGCGCATAGCGGATCGCATTGGCGCCAATTTTATTGCATAAATAATATTTCCATTGCAATCTAACTGGACCTATCCTAGGGCCCCGGTCTGGAGGTAACTGAGAGAGCTCTATGCCGATGGGTGTATAAAGTTCTTGAAAGCGAGTCGAAATGTCTTGTAAGAAGAGTCGAAAATTCTTGTTAAGATGGTAAAATTCTTGTAAAGAATCAAAAATTCTTGTAAATTTTAATTTTTTATTTTTTTATATAAAGAATTTCGAAAGTTATTGTTGCCAGTATGTCGGCAGCCCTTGTAACGTCCTGATACGCAAAGTATCTATCTCTTTCTGCTTGTTTTCTGTCTCTTTACAACCAGAAGCAACTGCTCAAACCGCCCAATTGGATGTAGTCGTAAGTTGGCTCTTTATATATTTATCTTTGTTGCACTAATCTTTGGAACAGAATTATGATATAAAGTCAAAATATAGAGGTTTTGTTAAAAATAATTATTATTGTAAGTGTTTTTTATTAAAACGTAATGTATCCTAATTTGATATTATCCACGGACGCTATAGCGCTATAGCGTTATCATTTTGTTTGTTGCGACAAAAGCGCTCGGTGCCGTATTCTGTAGTTAAGACGTATATTTAGTTGACAACGAATGAATTTTTTAAATTCTATTTAGTTTTTTCTTTTTTTTTCTGTCAAATAAAGTTGTAGTTTAAAAAAAATGTTAGTTGTACTCTGTTAACAATGTTACAAAAGTTATGTGTCAAGAATCACAATTTATAAAATTGGCTACAACTATTTCAGTTATGTTAGACGTAATTAATTGGTACATGTTAAATTAGTGTAAACTTATATCGTTTTTAGATAAATAATTGTAGGGACGAAATCATTATGTATGGATGTATTATGTATTGATATAGGAAATTATTTTCTCTACAAGTCCAGCTTAGATCCATTCTACAAAATTCAGATAAAACTAGGGTTGTTAGAGCTCCGTAACCGTAACCGAAACTCGGATATCCGAAACCGTAACTGAATTCGATAAAAAAAGATTCGCATAATTTCGGATACGGTGTGTCTAAATGAAACACGTTATGCTAGGTTTTCGTCGGCTGCGCTGATATACGAGCCGTTTTTATAATTTTTTATGGGTATTGTTCTTTTCTACGATTAGAAGCTAGAAATAAAGTAAGTGTACATAAAATATACATATAAATACACTATATTTTTTCCGATTCCTTAATAATCTAAAATGCGTAACCGAAATTATCCGAAACAATCTGATAATCCGAAATAATTCAAGTCGGGAAGTGTAACCGAAATCGGTAAAATGTTCATATATTTCGTATCCATAACATCCCTAGTTAAAACTAGTATCCCGTGTGAATGCTGCAAAATTAAAAAGTACGTTATATTGATAAGGTCGGCGTTGGTTAATACTTTTTTGTCTACCTTTTATGAACAAATATAACAAACATGTTTGAACGAGATTTCGAACAATATTATGCTGTTATGCGACACGAACTTATAATTGTGGAAAGGGTTAGATTCAATTTTGATTGGTTTCATGCAACAACCAAATATGGTATCATAATTTAACATTGGAGGGTACCATAAGTCGTTCCAAAATCCCTTTAATGGTACATTTTAGTATTTTGTTGTCTGAATATTGTTCCAAATAAAATGATAATATATTTTTTAAATACTACAAAATATTACAAGGTGTAAAGTCGGGGGCTTCTACACCGTAATGTGACGTAACGGTGTCGATGTAAGCTTTACGGTCGTCTCAAACTATGATTAATTTTAGATATTTGCAATCCATTCACACTAATGTTTCCAACGTGTCATGATTGTTAGGCTCCTAAATACACTACATCAACAAGGTTTGTACATAAAAAGACGGCCGCTACATAAATAATATATATCAAGTGACGGCATCGCTGTTTTGAAAACCAGCGTTTCGATGTCAAACATTATCTACCATACATTTGTGTGGTGCGATCAGAAGTCGATTCCGTGACCCTCGCTAATATGCCGTCGACTGGGGTGCAGGGTCGAGTGGGGTCGGACATTTTTATTGACAAGAATATTTACATTTTTATTCTATTATGTGGAGTTGATTAAAGTCGTCCAGTTGTTAAATATTCAAGAACTAATATATCAATAAAATCTGTATTAATTAATATATTTTAGAGTTTGTAATGCTATTGACGTCGCAGAAAAGTTTGGGGACTTTTACGAATCTTCCTTTATTATTTACTACGTAGATAAATTATGATAAGTTACTGAAAGTACATTTCATTATATTAGAGCTACTCCTAAATAAGCTATTTTTACATGTTGTAAATATCTATCCTAGAATAAAAATTTTTTTCTAAATCGGTGCTTTTTTATTTTACCCTTTATTACCAGAATTCCCGTTTCTGTGATATGACCACATAGACAATATAAATCGGAGAACGTGGAATATCACTACTTTTGGCTGTCTGCTCCGGCTGATAATCTGTCACTGGTTGTATTTCGTTTAGTGCGCCTTGGAATTATATGTTTTATTAATATTTCTGTATTACCAGTAAGTTGAGCTTAGTACTGCTAAAATCAGACATGAATATTTAAACTTCGACTCTTAAAATATATCCTACTTTGACCGGGCAATACAATTACAATAACGCAACGCCTTGATGCTGATGGGTTATTCTTATGTTGGATATTACCTTTGTCGACATACCAGTTATTCTTAGAAGAGATTATAACGAGGTATCCCAACGATTTTAATTGAACAAACGGTCAAATCTATCAAGATTACTTTTTTTATGGTAATAGCCGACAAACGAGCAGACGAGCCATCTTTATTTCTTACCTCATTTCCTGGCCGACAACGCATCAGTGATAGCTTTGCTCTTGCTGATCTCTATGGGCGGTCGACGGTGACCGCTTACCATCACATGGCTTGTCACGTTTAAAGGTTATTAGCATAAAAAATGCATGGAACACGACGAGTCGTTTGGTGGTTCTTCGTGTAGGAGGGTGGTAGCTAGCCAGGCAAGCTTCACGGAAGGATAATATTACCAGTAATCATATGAATTACTTAATACTGATAATACGATACTTAATCATAAGACTGACTTCTGTCGCCTCTTACGACACCCTGTTCTGGCAGCGTGGGATTGGGGGGATTAGGCCGCCCCAATACGGCCATAACATATTAACTAAAGGATATACAGCAATATCATGTTGCGAAATGACGATTAGGGAAGACTGCATGACTTCTGGGATCAGGATTCTTCGATGGAACATCAATTAATTTCAGTCATGTATTAGTTCAAATATTTTTTATATTCTTATTCAAATTGTAAACATATTTTACTAATAATAAAAATTTATATTAAATCCTCTATCAACGTCAAATTACCGAAACTTGGTTTTAAATCAATTATACGTTAATTAATATTTTATTGTATAATTATTAATCAATAACAAAATCATATATCAATATAATATCATTTTGTTTATATTGATAGATATTTATTGTAATATTACATATACAGTACTAAATCTGCACGTATTTACTTTAATTGGTTTTTTAGTTCGTCTGTATTGTTGTCACCCAGGCTCACTATTGAAAAACCGTTGGGATTAATTCGAATAAAGAATAATTAATTGTCCAATTGAAACACTAATAATTTATTCATTAATTTTTAACATCGCATATAAATAAAATAACTAAGCAAAATTCTCTTCCTCCCGTCATCCAATTCAATTCTCCTTTGCAAAACATCTAAATGTAAATTAGAATCTCCGTCCCTTCCGCTTCGTATTTTCCATTGGATACATCATAAGAATTTTACGAGCGTTTTCTGTTGCCTCTTGTTTTACTGAAATTTAGATTTTTTTCAATTGAATTTGATGGAAAACAATAATTTTACACATATCAACGTGGACATTGAATATTTTAACTGTTTCTTTATCATAATCACATTACAACCCATGTTGTCCCACTGTTGTGCTCGCACCTCTTCCTACAATTGCAGGGTACATAGTCCAACACGCTGACCGAGTGCGGATTGGTAGACATCACATACTTTTGAGAACATATGAAGAACTCTCAGGTTTTGCGCAGATTTTCTCACGATGTTTACCTTTACCGAAGTAAGACAATTAATTTGAATAATCAGAGATGCGTCCAGGTTTCAAACTCGGAGACCAGGAGACCAATGTTGAAACCACTAGGCTAACACTGCTCCTGTGATATGTCCTGTCTAGTGTAACTATTACTTACGTATCTGCAATGTATTCCAATAGCAGCGCCACCTACCAGACCCAACTGTGACTCCAAACTATTCAGGCATCCAATTTATCACACACAAAATACTCAGTTCAGCTTTTTAGGAGGAGTTCAGTTTACGAGTTCACACACACAGGCAGACTAATTTTATATTTAAATATTTCAACACAATCGCTAATGTAATAATGTATTATGAATAATGGTCGAAAAATCAGTGTCAAATAATAAAATCGTGAGTATTCGCAAATAATAATGTTACTCGGTAAAAGGCACAACAATACAGACTTTGGCTGATTAATATAATAATTTGTAACTCAATAATTGCAAAATATGTATTATCAACCAGAGCATGGGCTACTGAAACGTGACACCGACCAGCAGGTTCAAAATCATGAAATTGGTATGACATAGTTTATGGGTATCCCGTAAGTAGCAAAAACATGCTGACGTGTACAATTTTGCATGTTATACTAAATCAATTAACGAGAACCACTCAATATACGTATAAATATGGGTATTTGCCCATATATTTAAAATGAACTCACTGGAGTCATCAACTGCGTTTTCCTGATGACGTCGTTGCAATATATCTACATTAAAGCCAATATTGTCGGCTTCTAAATTCATCGCTTTATTGGAGAAAAAAGCTTTGTTCTCTGCTTGGTAGTCAAACGCAACCCACGGTTCAGCAAACAGTTCATACAAGTGGTCACCGTCAGGAATAATATGATTAATTTTAGGGTCCCCTACTTCCGAATCGCTATTATGGCTTGAATTATATCTAGGTGTATTAAAATCTAAGATATCACGTCCAATTCTACTCGGACCAGGTTCGTCAAAGTTTGCCCTAAATTCTTCATTACTTTTAACATTACTGTGTATTAAATTTTCATATTTAATATTAGTACCAGATTTCTTTACAATACCACCCGTACAAGCTTCTTTTTCATCGATAAATTCGAAGTCCGACGAATTGTACCCTTCGCTGTCTTCATCGACTTTGAATTCAACAGCAAAATCAATAATTGAATAATTTGCTAGATGATCTAGGTGAATTGCATTTATCGATAATTCACTATTTTCAGAACTGATTGAAATAATATTATCGTTTTCTTCAATAATAGAGTCATCTTTCTTAAGCTTATGACTTGAGTCATCAACAAAGTTGTAAGTATAATTATAACTTTTAACTTCAATATCGTAATTGAATCCAATTCCAGTATTGAAAAGATTGGATGGTTTTACAATATTCGCTACTGAACCGATGGTGTTTTCGACGTCCCTAGGATTATCTTCTGTCGTGTATATACTTCTTGTATTTCCATGAGTATCACTGTTGTTACCTTCAGGCAAGTCAGTTACACAATTTTCATATACATGAGTACAATTCGATGTTTGTTCAATTTTTTCATATTTATTAATGTCTTCCATGAGCCCTTGTGTTTCAATAGCTATACTCGTGGAAGAGTCCGTAACAGTGCAGGTGGTGTGATCAATATAATTTTTTTTGTAGTTTTGTAAAAACAAATCAAATTCTTTTATATAAGACCAAGACCAAGTTTCATTTTGTTTTAAAGCACTAGAAGATTTATATAAATTATTTTTATTAATCGTATCATGTGTGATACTTGGAAATTCGTGTTTCTCTTGTTTCATTATATTTTTGATGGGACTTTCATTCTGTGTTTTAAAATCATTATTAACTTTGTCAATGTTTATATAGTCTTTATTATCTGCATTTTCTTGTTTATTCTCTTTAATATGGTCGTTATCCATGTGAATATCATAATCAATTCTAGTGTTTTCACTATACGACGGATTATCAGGAGCAAAAATATATTCTTTGCTTTCCTTATCTGTAAATGCCACTATTGTGTTATGCATTTTCTTCATGTTTACTAAAATTTATAATTTAAAATTCGTATTTTACCTAAGTAGATCCTAAAACAATATTAAAAATTTTGTAGAGCCGATAAAAGGTCTAGCAAGTCACGATGCCGTGGTACTTGAGATATATTTAAAATCTAATATTAACTGGTAGAGAATAAAAACTATCTTAAATTTTCGGATGTGTCCATCCTCAAGATTAAACCATGTCTTTCTTCGTGGTATACTCTGAACGTTTGTGAATTAATCGTTGGCTGTATTTGTTTCTAAGGTTCTTTTTTGTAAATATTGTTCTATTTTTGCAACGCGTCTATGACGCCTCCGATACAGGTACAACTGGCGGTAGACTGACCACTTAATATCAGGTTTACACATAAAATTATTTTGTGTGTGTAATAAGTGTGTATGTATGTGTGAGGTATTACAGATAAACTACACACAGAATTAAAATTAACTGAAGCTTAAATGTAGGTGCTAACAGTTTTATGTAGATGTGAACTTAATTTTATTATATACTATGTTATTACAACTACTATATTATGTTATGCACAATTTGTCTGACCGTGCCTGTTAATTACGATATTTTTTATTACCAATGTTTTGGCTGCCATTAAAACTGAAATGAAATCTATTACAAATCAGTATAGAACTAAGGCTTATAAATCTTCAATGCTTAATACAATCGCCATATTCAGTTTGTATAGTATTTAATCATAATAAAGATTTTAGTTAAAAAATCATATATAACTTTAACTATTACAAATTATATTATGGAAGCAGAAGAAAAAGATTCAAAATAGAAAAACACTTAAATACTTACTTCAACGTATCAGAGTTGATGCCAGCTTTTTATATTATATGTCGTATATTTAAAAATGTGTTTAGAAAAGAGATATTTTAATAGATATTTACCTCTGTCTGATGTATGTTGAACCATACAAAATTTCTATGCATTACTAATGAAATGGGACAAAAATAATTTTTTGTCCTACATATATGTACACCTGTTATGTAATGTTCAATTATGGCGGGATTTTATGAAAAAGTAAGGACCATACACGCGACAAATGCTTACAATCTCTACAGCCACAGGAGTCAAATGAAAAAAAAAGACAAATATGAAATTATCAGTTTATTTAATTGATAGTGTATGTAAACATGTCAAAATGCACGTTATAAATATCAGTACAGCCTGTTGGGCAGTGGTAGGTTCAGATAGTAAATGTTTTCAATTTTTCCAAATAAAAAAAGCTTAAAATAATGCGAGAAGAATGTATTGTATCATTTTTAACAGAGCTAAAAATATTAAAACAAAGATCTCGCACTTCCCTATAATACAAAGAATTATAATCCCTAAATAAATTAATGGAAAACTACATTTTATCACTTCTTGCCCGATTTTTTAATGCCACCTTGCGTGAGCGGTCCTTTTTGCGATGCCTTTGCCTTTGCGTCCTACAAAAAAAAACAATTCTGTTGTCAATTACCCAATCTAAATAAATCACAATTACCTACAATTGCGTACAGAAGTATTATAGATAGAGCAGGGAAGCCTGGCTTGCAACTTTCTACTAACTATCGGAATAATACAATTGACTTGTTCCACCATTAGAACCAAAAATGACTGGGTTCATCCCTATATTAGGCCACTTATCAGGTTATGAGTATCATCTAGTAATACATAAGTCCTGTTGTTGCATCACAGTGTACATGTGCAGAGGATAGAAATATTCAATAAATTTTGCCACCAATTCCACGGAGTTTTATGATTCTTTAGGAGATTTAATTATAAAGTATATTAACTATTTCTATTACCAAGTGGAGTTTTAGGGGCTCTATATATCCCAGCTTTGTAGAGTCTAAGCTATCTTTGCTTGTTTATGGTGCATCATTTAGAACAAGCTATGACACAATCAAACCAGGCCCATCCCTTCTGCTATTGTCGGTCGCCGCAGCCTAGCTTAATCTTGTCAATAGTCATGGATAAAAACCTTGCCATCTTTATCTACATGGATAAGTAACATTATGAATGTTCATGAAGGGTTGAAGAGCATAAGAACATTAAGATTATACTTTACATTTAATGCCTTTTGCTGTTCCTTCAATTTCTGTTTGTGAGCTACGTCATGTTCATCCAGATCTTTGTTTTCCTTCTTAGGTGCCTTTAAAGGCTTTTTCTTGCCTCCTTCACGTCCAGACATCTGGAAAACATTTTAATTATTCATGAAAAGAGTTGATAGTATTAGGCATTACTTCATGTAAATGCATTGTTATTAAGTTAGTATTAATTTACTTTGCAACAATCCAGAAGTACAATGTATGATGGTATATACTTATGATAAATAAAAGTATATACCTACATATATACAGTCACCAACACATATTTTGACTCTTACCCTGAGGATG
>DWPT01003521.1:0-14341 GCA_018251895.1 Agathymus mariae mariae | reverse complement strand
GGTGTCACTATCCATTAAAACTTATTGCTTTTGAATGAGCTTAGTGTTTATTAGTTAATAGAATTACACAGAAAAAATACCTCTAACGTCAAGGGTTGGCAGAACAATTATATTTAATATTATTCAAATACACACATACGAATAACGAAATTCATACATAGAAGATACATATGTATTAATTACACATTTTACATAAAATAAAATTCTAACCTATCGCTTTCTATACAGGAACAATATACGAGAGAAACTATTATTAAGGGCCTTCTTGTTACAATTTTTTCCTGTTTGTCTGTGCGTTTGTTCGCGCTTATCTCAGAAACGGCCAAACCGATTTCCCTCTTGTTTTCACTAATGTATTGCAGTGAACGTCACTTAAACGTTTCACAATCTGTCCATTAAAAAAAATTATAAATAAATATATTTCTAATACACTGAACGAAAAAGACCCAATCCTTAAAAGATGCAGATGCTATTTCTAAGCGTAAGGTGAAGTTTTTCTGAGGCAAATTGAGGGCAGTTTGGTCGTTCAAAATAGAGATACAGAAGATTTACGAGTTCAATTCTATTCATAGCAACTGACACTAGTCGACGAGTCATACAGTTACAGTTTCAACAGTAACCTGCCATCTCGCTGTATGACTTTAACCCCCAGCTGGTCTGAGTCATATTTCACTACACTGCTATAATTAATAAACCGCTCAAAATTGTAACTCTTCCGTCTAAATGTACGAAAAGTACCGTCGATGTATAAGCTCGGTGACAACCCTAATACGCACCACGAAGCCTCCGAGTGGCTTCCATTTTTCATCATCAGAAGCATGCAGCGAGATATCCTCAACGACACTAAATTGTTAGCAAACGCCGTAATAAAATGTGCTCAGCTTTTTGCCACTTAATTTTAATGATTAACTGACACCCGCACTAGACTTTGCTTGCGATACGTCAATATAGGCCTCAGTGACGTTTGCGGTGACATTATAGCAAAACTCACAAATTTTGCGCATAGCGAACTGCCTCAGCCTCCTTCTTGTTTCGCTGCAGGTGACAATCATTAATATCAGCACTAGATTTCATATAGAACCGTGATCTAAAACAAAGCGCCTTATTTTGAATCATTCATTCTAATCAATTACTTCAATCGTCTCAAGAATTCCTATAACTTCCTCCATTCATCGAAAACTTGTCTTGAGTACCCTGGCTATTTCAGAGGTGCATCACCAATGTTATACTTAAGCTTAGTGACGAATAAAATACGACTTAAAAGGAGTACGCTAAGTAAAGAAAAATTTTTCTTACTCGTTCGTTTTTATGTTTAGTCAGACACTTCGACTCATCTTAAATGTTACCATACCGACCCTACCATATTTTTTATCTAAGGGCAGATCTTTACAAGATACGCAACCTGCCTAGGGAAAATTCCTCGTTATGTGGGATTTCTGCCCTCTGAAAATCGTTCAAGGGTTAGCAGCTATTGTGACCGATCAGTTCATCCCTGATTGTCTTCCAGGACGGAGAGTTAAAGGGGTCAATGATGGCTCACTGTCATCGCCACACTGCCCCCCTTTCGTACGCCTGCTCCGAAAAGGAACGTACCGACCCCAGCTAAATACGCCAGTCGAAGTTATCAGTTCTGTTGGTAGGAAGCACTTGGTCTTTTTGGAAGTTTATTTTCAACACTTCTCGGACCATCGGCCGCTGCGACCAACCCTTTCAGTTTTATTATCTGTACAAGGTAAGTCAACGCTTGGTTAGTAAATTTTTATAAAGTACAAAAACAGGCAGACTGACACATGGATAGTAAACGCTCCCGTCCCCTATCAAATTGCCCCCTATAAAAAACAACATTGAACCACTTGGCAAGTAATCCTTCAGAAACTCCATACGTGCGTATTGGCAAAAATATTTCGGAGGGAAACCCATTCCGACACTCGCCAACAGCGTACGCATAAAGCATGCGGACGTCAAATGCTGGGAATCGATACGATGCGGGTCGCACTTCCGTCTTCGATGAGTGGTGCTTTAGAGAACGGCTTATGCCGTCTACAAACGAATAATTCATTCCACACAGACGAGCTCATCGACAGTTTTATTATGGTCGGCGTATGGGAGAGCGGATGTGTTGCGTCTCGGAATCTAACGGGCCGCCGCGGCGTGTGTGTCCTACCTTAATGGCAGGCCCTAATTAGCACAAAAAGTATTGTTTAATGGAGTCTCACGTACCGCGCGACGGAATGAGAGTACACGTCAGAGACACCGCCGATGGTGTTGCGACCTCCGCCGCGGCCGGCTCCGTCCACCGCTCCACACTCTCGCCGAATGTTATATTGCTGATTTATCTATTTTATGTGTAAGAACATAACAATCATCAAACAATTATATATGGTGAAGTCAAGTTAAAAAAGTCTCCCTCGTTAGATACCAACATTTCTGTAGATTGTAAATAGAAACTTATTAATCTTAGCTTTTGTGTGCCAGATTTAGGATTTCCGTATACAATATCTACTAATTTTAAACTAATCGCGTCAAAAATGTTTAACGTTATTTCGTCGCAGCGTTTCCAGCCACGTTGAGTCCCACCCTTTCAACTGGATAAGATGAACTGGGTACTACAAACAGGTACAATGGTATGATCTAAGCCGCAACTAACTAACCTAAGTCTCTATACAATCGCATAATCCAGGTCAAAAGTTATTGAAGCAACTACACAGCTATTACCAGCTTGCATTACAAAGTTCTCTGCAGCAGAAGCGGCCTGTCCGCACCGACGGTACACTTGTTTATACCTTGTTTTGTGATTTATGAGAAATCAGGTAAGCATTTTTAATTGTGCGTACTTTAATCGAAATTGAAATCGGCATGCAGTATTCATTGGTTACAATAGTGTTTGGATATTCATATCCCAACTTAAATATAAATAAAAACAAAACGAAAGGATTTACCCTCTTGCCAATTATTTCTCTACATTATATATATATATTTAATTAAGTTTCGTCATATTTATTAGATATATATGTAGAGGACTCTTCAGGTATATTATGAGTTATTTTGAAATTTCTTTGACTGTACTACTGACTTTGTGAGTAAAATGCAAGGAGCATCGATATACCAGAAAATGTCTTGATATGTTCGATATATTCCATTCCTTGACCGGAATGACGTAGAGCCAGGAAGCTTGTAATCTTCAATAGGGTGTAACCTTATTCGAGCAATTTAAAATTCCCATCCGTAGGCCGTTGACTTCTTTCTTTCTCGAATGCCCGCAGGCAGCGCTTTGCGATCCCATCTTTCAGTGATAGTGTGTTAACATCACGAATACATTTTTTTAGTTGGGATCGCGATTTGCGTTCCTGGCAGTTCTAACTGGCCGACAATTATCGCGACCGACGTGTGCGCCGTGCTCCGGACAACACGTGGATAACGTCCCGTGTTCCTTATTATCCTCCCAGGTACCTTTATCTACGTCCAGGTACATTGAAAGGTACATTGAAATCATTGAATACAAAGATGACACCTACCATTAATAAAATGTTAAATCAACCTTAAAACAACTTTATAGAACGATTATGACAATACAATATTAATGATTGAAATACATGATATGAAAGTAGATTCAACTTGGAATTTTTCTACATTCACCTTAAACAGATAAAGTAATAATAAGTAACGGAATTTGATAAAAAAGTTTCGAATAATTTCGGACTGGGGCAGTCTAAATGCAACACGTTACGCGCGGATTTCGCCGGCCGAGCCTGTATACTAGCCGCCGCGCCGCGTCGCTCTCATTTTAAACAGTTTTTATTATTTAATTTCGAAGGTTATTGTTTACTTCTAGAATTATAATACTTAGAAATAAATTCAATTTGTTACGTTGTAAATACATTATAATTTTTTTTCCAAGTTCTAATTCATCTAATACATACATTAATAACAGAAATTATCCGAAACAATCGGACAATCCGAAATAGTTTCATATCTCTAACCGCATCCGAAACCCGGCAAGTTTGTATATATGTTGTGACATGTTTACACGATGTGAATTTCATTGCAATAATCAACAATAGTCCAACGACTGATTGTCCCTTATTTATGGGTCGCTCAATTGTTAGCGTTTGTTCTAAGGTAATATGAATTTTAAATCACTTGCTTTACTATTAGAAAAACACCGACATATGTGTTAATTTATAAAGCATCGATTCATACTCGTGGTGGAGTTTAGACACGTTTATATATATATATATCTTAACGGGCAGAGCCCAATTCCCACTATTGTTAACAACGGACCAAGTTCGTCGTACTACAACAGGTGACTTACAATTAACAGAATCTCATGAGCTGCACTCTCCTTTTTAAAGTGTGTCATAAGCCGCTATGACCCAGTGTATACGAGAGCAGTGGGTATGAGAGAGCAGCCGTCGAAGGATGGAGTCGGACCGTGCGTGCGTCTTTAATTTCTCAAATTACGTGCATATTCAAAATAAATGATTCACAGCAGATCCCACACGACCGAGTCCAGCAGTGGGACAGTCAAGATTTGTGGTTATTTCTCGTTAAGCTGAACGCACGGGGCGTGGCTTACATGAATCGTTTCTTGAACTGAAGTCTAGTAAAAAAATAAAATTACAGAGACAGAAGCACTACTGTTGTAGCAGAACTAGAATTATTTTTCCAACGCAATTTGTTAGAATTACCCGATTTAAAGTTTCTGAAGAGACGACGACGAGTGCTGCCAATACGTGTCTATGTACCTATTTATGTAGGCTATTTAATACATAAAGAATTAACAAGGTCATTAAGAAACTTGTTATTAGATGAAATAAAATCATATGAGAAATTTTAAGAGATTATTCTGATAAAGACGGGTAGACAAAGTTATGTTCAGCATTTTGTAACGTATCAGAGCTATCACTTGAGCATCGAATTTGGTATTTGGAAAGAAATAACTTTAGAAACAGAAATATAGGTGCTTCCATCTAGAATCTAAAGAGTAAAACTCTAAACACGCGAAATGGTTTGTCATATCGCTTGCGTATTGTAGAGATTACTCGATGTAGTTTATTTTCGTGTCAAAAGATGGCGCCACATACATACACCTGCCGCCATAGTCTTATATATTATATAATTAACAATCAAACTATATCTCCTTCACTCTCAATTACTTAGTGGTCACGTTAAACTATTTATCTATTGTACAATCTACATGTCTGGTCACTGTGTTAGGTTAGATAATTATATTTCTATATAGTTGATGAATGCATTTTTACTCAACATGATGAATGATATGTGTCCGTCCATCCGTTTTTAATTTACACGTCCGTAGTAAGGCACTACAACTTGTACCTGTAGTAGTGATGTGATGCATGTAAAAAACATCCAGGGTATTTATATTGTTGTTAGTCTGATGCAACATTTCATGTAGGTATCCCTACCAGCACAAATAATTGAAAATCTATTGACAACGGAAGTTCCATGACCAATCTCAAATAAAACTAGTATTTTTATGGTGATACATTTTGAAGCGGACCCGCGATATGTATAACGCCGACTGTTCAGTCCAGCTGCACAGACGCGGCCACGGCAAAATCGTTTACTGCTTAATCGAGCTAAAGGCGGACGGAGGGCAGTTTGGCCATCAACGCGATCGATGCTGGTATCGACAAGCAACCTAATATCCTGAACACCATTATAGCAATAGTGCTATTACTACCCGAAGCGTATAAGTTACATTTAAGAACTCGATTATAATTCCAAAAATTCCGTAAGGTTCTCCAACTCAGCACTATAAGCTGACACATGGATGGTCAAGGCTACCAGAGGCAACCACTCGTCCGCAGATAAAACTGAACGGTGAAACCTGCGCACAAGTGGCGTGGCGTCGACGAGGGTACGCATCGGAGCATACACAAAAAACATAAAAGAAAACATCAATAAGGCACGGACGAAAAGTCTGTGGAGCTTACTTTCATTAATAAACAAAATATATATAAGCCGTTACTTTCCCACCGATTAACATAACTCATATGTGGCAATCTAAAAACACGGCAGCTTCAAATATGAAAGTTTAAATTCGCTAATTTTACCTCATGCGCAGTCACTTCGCACTCGGTAGATGTGTTAAATGCCTAAAGCGACTTTCTCCATTCGGCTATCAATCGATTACTATTCGAGCGCCGCCGGACGGCGCAACGTTACACAATTTCGCGACGCGCGCCACGACGCATACGTCGCGTCGTCATCAGCCTAATATTCTAAATCACACCGTTATGTTTTTATATAATCGAAGCCTCAAACCGGAACGACATACCACGCACTTGCCACACTATTTAGATACGTGACAGCCACGGACGTAAATATATTACTTCAACTTATTATACATATATTTCATAATAAGAAATGAAAATGATAATTTCTTTAATGTGAGCTGTCAGCCGTCTGTTGCGGTTCATAGGGTTGTATTTCGTATCGACGGTGATTCTCCCACCCAACACTTCCAAACTAAATCAATTTAGTTTACATTTAAACAGTGAAACGTGGTACAGGGGGCGGTTCTATCGTATGGTCCAGTAGACTGAGCTGGTCGGGAACACAGCTCGTTGGTATATTTTCAGTTTCGTAAATCAGACCAACATCGATGATTGCTAAATTCCATCTGACAATACAGTAATGACATGTACGACCAATACGTTGCGCTACAGACGTAACATCGAACCGAGGACTAAGAAGGAACACTTAACTTTCGCATGTCGTCAACCCCAACTCCCACTCGACGGAACACTAAACTGGTTCCAGCGTGTCCAACGTGTTCCATAGCATAAAATGGATCATTCTGACGGTACTGGATAAATTTTACTACGTAATAAGTTTCATATAGAAACTATGAATCTATTAAATTTTGCAATAATGGGCGACGAGAGAAATAGATAAGGAAGGCCGTTTATTACGTATTGTATAAGTATGTATATTGTTATAAGATTTGCCGAACTCAAACTATTCTTAATGAAACACGAGGTTGAGGTGGGTTGCAGCATCTCACATTGCGGCAGAATTGGCAAGAGCGATGGTAGGCGTCACCAACATAATGTTGTTTGCCATCAGTAAAAGTAACACATCTCGCTTCCACCAAACAATTCATATCAACCTGCCACTAAACGTTCAAATATTTTTATCATATTTATGGTATTTCTTCTTTTATCCTTTTAGTACTTTAGTACTTTACTTTAGTAATACAATTGTAACGGGCTGTAAATACAATATATTATGAAAATTTTATATACATCTACGTACTGGCTCTCAAGCCCCAAGTCGGAACACGACGAATCGTTTGGCGGCTGACTCTAGCAGGAGGGTGATAGCTAGCCAGGCGGGCTTTTCGGAAAGATAATAATACCAATGATAATATTAACGATAAAAATTGATATCAATATTGTGTTACGGGGACAGTATAGCAAAAACCCATACCTAAAACCATGTGAGTGCTATTTCTAAAGTCAAGGCGCACGCGCAGGTCATGTAACGTAGATGTGCGACGTCAGCCATCTAGACACCGTCCAACCCACCTGTCCTTCGGTGGTATTAGGTCATAGTCAATATATAAATAAGAAAAAGTGTCGATTTCCTTACAAAGGTTGAACCTCTGTTAAAACCGACTGCATAAAATTAACATGTTAATAATAATGTGTGCTCGGCAACCGCTGCAGGGAAAATAGAGCATTCTCAAGAACCTCAAATGTTTTTGTGTACTTATTAACGAACATGTAGACTATAGCTATGCTGTTCTACAGTTGATTGTAACATATGAAAATATCGAAAGTGTATCAGAACATTTAGCTTATAAAATACAAACTTTTTATCAAATAGAACGGTATCAGGGATTACTTTACGGAAATTCATTTATTAAATTAGTATTAATTTACTTTGCAACAATCCGCAAGCACAATGTATGATCGTATATACTTCTATACATGCATAGAAGCTCCCTTCCTCCCACAAAGGAAAACCGGAAGTATATAACATCATACATTCTGGTTGCGGATTGGTCCAACGTAAATTATACTATTTTAATAAGTTTCTTCTTAAAATTATCTTCTGCTTTTGAACAAGTGCTAAGTCAGCGATTACTTAATGCTTTTTAATGTTATTTATTACAATGTTGCCCGGAGGTAAAGTTCATGATAACCGACTTCTCTTTTCTCTTGAGCTTTGGAAGCGCTCATAAATATTCAGCGCAGTCTGACATCAGCACGGTATTCGGCTGCGCGTTAATTAATACGACACCGATTAAAATTGCGCAACCTGCGGCTCGACGCCGCTCGTGTTCAAACTACAATTGACATAACATTATTACAGGTTAAAAATAGTTTAAATTAACTAACCAGATTCTTTAGACAAATAAGGTTAAAGAAATCTAAGCAAATTATATGATTATTATAATAAATAAAACTGTGAATAATTATAATGCACTGCACATATACCTCAAGGAGGGTTTGGTTAAGTGGGACTTGACTCTCTCAGAAACATTGAGATTAATATTTATATGTCATGAATTTATTTTTGATTGTTACTGAGCAGAAGCAAGTCTTTGAACACCTCGCTCGAAAACGACACTGTTGTGTTACAGAGCCGACAATATCTGTAACTGGCAATGAAAAGGCACATTTCCTTTCCTCCGTGGTGGCACGCGTAAATAGTTTTGGCTAAATGACATAAAAGGTGTAGTGTTCATATAGTTATAAATATGAATACAAGTCCACAGAGAGCAGAACATACGTTTCAGAATTGTACTGTCCTTATAAGCGAACCAAAAACAACGGAAAGTTTGAGCACCACTGCCCGCTGCCCTCTATTACATAAAACAAAACCAGTGTGTTGGACGCGTGGACCATTTTATTTATTTTTATAAAATTTATGTACAAAAATTATAAAAGAGATGTTACGATATCACATTCACCGCGTGCTACTTGCGACACAAATAAATTAAACATTACTCAACAGCGGACGACCGCGACCGCCCGCGGGGGACCTGGAACGGATCTGATCGCTTTATTTACTTGCTGTTACTAGTGTATAATGTTCTCAATAATCATTATTCTCAATTTTTTCATCTTCAAATGTCTGTAAGTTTTCTTATCGCCACGACCACTGATGTGTGTGTGATATCCAATTTCATATCGATGTCCGCAGTTTGTTGATTTCTTTTAGTTGTCTTTGGTGTTTAAAGTAATTCTGTTCTTTGAGGATGCAAATGTTTGAAATATCCTTAGACCGATGACGTCTCATTCGTGTCTTCAAGCAATTGTGTTACCGATGCCTATCTTATATCCTCTCGTTCCTAATTTATCTAATGATTTCCCACGTGATCAATCTGGGACTGCAGGTTATTGATGACCTCCGAAGGGATCTGATCTCCCAGGATTTCGAACAGGTTGATCCTCTGATTGCCGGGAATCGACTCGTATGCGGCAAGCTCCACGCCTTCTTGTACCTGTTGACGACATATCGATAGATGTTTGTGTATCAATTAAAAGAACGACTTGAAAACAATAATATAACAATGTACGTCGCTATAATGTTGTTAAATTTGCGACAAGTTAGTAAGTTTATATAATTATGGCAATATTATAGTTGTTCCTAACCGAAAAACGACAAAAAATCTTGTTAAGTAACCCAAGACAAACAATTATTGTTACAATACAGACTATAATTTGCTCAGTTAACGCATCTTTTGAAAGTGAATACACTTTCAAAACTTAATGTTTCGTATTAAGTAACAATCTTGAGCAGAACGAGCCGAATGTTTTATTTTGTAACGCTCCGTTATACTAAAGCGCTTTCAAACTAATTATTCTGCAATATACGAGGGATCTCACATCTCCTAGCACTGGTTCTGGTTTTGTTACTACTATTACAAATGTATTATGACTAAATGTAAACAGCTGTTTCAATTATATACTTTCATTCAAATTTTAATTCATTCAATTTCTCAACAGACATGCGTTATATTATATTGTATTTGGCTACGTCTAGAACAGATTTATATTTAGTATCATTTTGATATTACCTATATTATAGAATAACTTTCCGTTATATACACAGTTCTTATTTTTTTAAGTCTTATAAATATCCGTACATAATTTGAATTATTCAAGTTAAGACCTGCACTCATAATTTATTTCAAATATAATAATAAGCGCTTATAACAATAAGATGCTTACAGTAAGTCAAACGAGTATCATATAACTTAATAATACATGTCCCATGTTTCAACAGGTAACCTGCCCTCGACAACAAATAGATCAGATTCCTTGAGATGTCAGATATCCTACACGAAGACGTACAACATCAGTTTCAAATATGCCAAGAATCATCTGAGTCAGTTAAGTGGTGTTCATGTTATACGTGATCAAACACACAGACACACACAGAAATTCCAATAAAATACGTGCAGTCTTCTACATCTTAGTAATATACATAGTATATTGCTAAATTAATACAGTACATTACTATTACTCAGACTTTATTATTACATTACTATTAAATATTTTGCACAAAAATTGAAATATTTTTCATGCCAGTATTTAATGAAAATTCTAAGGAGCACGGTTATTAATATTTACGGTATATTAATATCGATGTCATCATGAGATCATTGATGATCTAAGTTCATTGAAATTCAAATTATTTTAACCAAGCTTCAGCAAGCCAAGACTTCAATTCTCAAAAAGAGTACCTAACCGAAGTCAAAATAAATTTTACTTTTCAATTGGCCATTCGGAATTCTACCGTCAAATCCCAAGTAAACTTCTCTAGATCATAGTAATATCGAAAATCCTATTCGTAACCGGAGAAAGATCAGTGTTAAATAAAAAAACATTACCTTCTGGATAACAGCATCTTTCGGGATGAGGTGGGTGCTCTGCGCCTGCTTGATGGCCTCGTTGCTGAAGGCGGCGCCCTCCCGCTGCGGGGCGGCGGCCACCGCCGCTGCTACCAGTAAACACACGAAGAAGGTCTTCATGATTGACGGGTGCTTCACTGCTGCGGGAAAAACTGATTGAATAAATTGTACGACCTGAAGAGAAATATATGGATATTTATAATCAACGGTATTGCTATATTTCGTACCAAAATTTATTTGTATGATTGAATGGTTGACATGTTTTAATAATTTAAATGCGTATCTTTTTTCTACAATAAATAATTGTAGATAAGTTGTGCGCTTTGTGATATGTTATACGCTCTTTTTACCCAGAAATATTCAGACAGCGACTCACAACAACAGAACACTTTTTAACTATGTACGTGAAGGATTAATCTCGAAGCATGCATCAGAATTAATAAAAAAAATAAGTTACATAACCACGGATGAGATGTGTATCGCGTTCGGGAAAGTGACGCTAACCAACACTTCGACCACGGCACTTATCACTTGTCGCTCACCTGTAAGGTCACGGAGGAGTGCGGCGCGCGCGTACGCATCCGGCTCATATAGCCACCCCTCCGTCCCCTCTTAGCGCGTCACTTTCACTAGAGCCTGCGCAATACTCCTGGCGCTCGGGCTATGAAAATTGATGATCCCATTATATTTTTATATAATTTAAGAGATGAAGTGAAGTTAGTTAGTTCAGTTTGTAGATCATCACAATTTGCATGGACTTGCATAGACTCTTAAGATATAAATACCAAAAATCGATTTAACCGATTTTAAGAATTTGCTAACTGACAATCACGGTGACCTGACATCTCACTTCCTGACGTATCTACGTATCTAATGTATCAATCTGAAGATGTGAGATGTATTGTATCGAAGCCATGATGCTTTTTCTGTAGGTCACTGGTTCATCGAGTCTTTACTCCCTCAATGACGTAAAAAACATGATCATGTATATAAAAAGCAACAGCACTTATAACGTTCTAGAAGTTATTTTGAACCTTCTTCATCTCTTCTCAAGGACACCGTGTCCAAAGCACCCGATAAAATTTTTTGCAAAACAATCTCTGCCGGCGAACGTGTTGATTGAGTGTTTACCCTTGCTTTTATCAAAGGATCGAGCATGAGAATACCTTTAGATATATAAATTTATAAATATATACATTATAATTATATTTATATATTATATACATATATATGTATATATAAATATATATTAAAAAATTAAAGTTAGAGATATAAGTTTGAAATTTATTTGTCTGGGTACATTAGAACAAAAGTTCATCCATGTGTTGTTGTAAGCCCCTTATTATAAACGGTTCGAATAAATAATATTTTCCTGTGCCCTCTAAATGCGTCATATGATTCCTTTAGATCCTAAGTTTACCTAGATCGTACTCCATTCGATCAGCTTCAGTTCGCATAGCAGTTTTATTAACCTATATCGATTTTATCATTTGAATAAAATATATTTCAGAGGAGCAGAAATTTAAAATTAAACATGAATATTCTCGCTAATGTAATGACCTGTAATACCAGTATCACCATCACGTCTCAGTAAGGATCGACTCCACCGCGGGCCGTGTGAGCCAAAAGCGGTCCCCTAAATGCATAATTTAATGGTAATGGCCCTACCAGACCGTGACAATCCACGTCGACGTCAATTGGAGTTCTCAATTAAATTATATACTTATCGTCAGTTGAGCTGCACCAGCGCGCTGGAATACAAATCTGGCTCAGCTGGGGAAGTCTTCTCAACTATCGATTTTATCAGTGTTCTTCATGAACTCATGATTAGTCCTGAATCCTGTTTCAGGTCAATAATACTGTTACTTCTAGGTTAAACTAGATTTCTCGATGGTTGCATAGGTATCTCGTGGCAGTACCTTCAACTAACATACAACGATTTCGTGAAAATATTTTATTTCGTAAAAATGTGTATGGCATTTTGTATAACGTATTATAAATTAAACTATTAAAAAATTTAATTAGTAAGGAACTCATTATTTAATATGGACTTTAGGTTGATTCTTTGGAAGTTCATTTTCACAGTTCCGTCGGTTTTCCAATGAACGTTTCCAATCAAATAGGTATTATGAATGTTGAATTAGGTAACTTAAACATTTACATTCTCTTATTTCCCAATAGTTTCCGTCACGGTTAGTCTCGTATGTATCATACTGATATCATCATGATGAAACCTACTTGACATTTCTTAACAAATATGTTCTAATGACCTAAAGTATGGTTATGGTTACTGCCGTAAAAGGTCATCACCTCGACATAAATTGCAGTCGCTTGTGAAGAAATCTTTACCCATCATCAGCTTTACAACCAAATAACTTGAAATCGAAGCAAACGTCAGTTACACTGGTGACCGTTTCTCGGCGTGTCTTTAGGCGTTATTTGGCTTCTGATATGTCGCGTTGTGAAAGTTTTTATTTGAGAGTCGATCGGTTTAACTTTGAAAGAATGTTATGAATTCGGTATTTGTTTACGATTGTATTCTATCATACGTATATTGTGATCGTATTTATGTGTGATGTACATACAATACAATACAATACATGACGTGACGCACGTTACAATTGATCGCCACCACCGATGCGTCAGTTGTTTCATAAACGTTGTCTCTTCAATTATTCTGCTTCGAACGGCTAAAGTTCATTTCCATAATTCGTGTCCAACAATCGTGTACATACTGTATACGATCACCTGGTATTCAATCAGTATAGCTCATCTCTATATATATAACACGGGACTTGATCCGCTCCAGCGCCGACCGCGGTACAGTTCGGCTTCACACGAAGCTACTGTAATTGGAGAACTGCTTAAAGTTCGATGTTTTTTTCACTGCCCTACAGCGTGGTCACAGTGGTTCTTATTGTCACGGGTTAATTGTACTGAGTTAGCGATGTGCACGGTACCAGGTAGTGGATGTGTTTTGTTTGGTACCTATTTTATTATATTTTTTTATAATTAAGAGTGGTCCATGATCCTTATTATTGTTATTGTGATTTAATAACTTTTACGTTACACAATAGCGAAATTGCACGAATAGGTGCAATGGTGGTGGACTGACTTAAGTGTCATTTTTCTAATTGGGTATAATTTTTGATATTCTCCGTTTGAATTATAAGCATGCACCGTTGCAATATTTTCTTTTAAGGAATTTGAAAATATTAAACAGATTGTGTTTATTAATATCAATAACATTACAAAGCGAACATAGAAAATTGGTTTTACTAATTTAATACATTAGAGAATTTCTACATTCCACGAAACAACATCATTTATTTAGACCAGTGATTCCCAAAGTGGTCTATATCAACCCCTAGGAGTCTATGACAACCTGCAAGGGGTCTACGTAAGCGAAAAAAAATTTGGGGGTCCATGAAATGAAAATGGGGGTCCACG
>DWPT01003520.1:0-14341 GCA_018251895.1 Agathymus mariae mariae | reverse complement strand
TCAATATTTAACTTTAGACATTTATCGCGTTATTATATTTTATGATATTAACACTATATATCAGGGTAAAAAATAAAATAATAATTATTTTTATATACTGTAGAACCATGTTATCCGAGCAAGTTAGTATAAATAACAAGTTCAAGTGACATTAATACAGAAATGTTTCATGAGTGAAACTGCTATCACTAGTGGTTAACCATTGCTAGCTTACCGCAGTAATAGAACTGCCTTATGTCCTGGAGTGGACATTAGGAGGCTATTCCTGATTTATTGCAAGAAGATAATGTCACTTTGGGTTCTGAAATGGGGAAATGAATGAAATGAAACGTGTTAATTTTAGTGGGGACAAGTCTGTAATTCCAACGATTTTGGGTTTCGGCAGCAAGAAAAAATCTAGATTTCCATTTGTAGCAGTCCAATATAGAGGCTTATTGAAAACTTAAGCGAGTTTGAAGGAATATTATGAGTTGATAAATTAGTTACAAACTGTATTGTGGCACGTACGGAAATTGGTATAAAAGTTATATCACTGTTCACGTTGAAACTGTACATTAAGTATCCATTGAGTTTAAAATAAGCTTACGAGGAAAATCCATTTCACCCAAATGGCATTCGAATTGGTTTTCTTATCTGAAATAATGAGACGAATGCCAGCAGTCTTGAAGCTCGTACTAAGTATACCAAGAACGCATAAATGTTCAGCTAAAAATACTTGAACTTTGCCAGGAGGGGCTTCGACTGGAAAAGTTAACGCTCGTCTCGCATGCAACTTAACTTGATCGTAAAGACGAACTGTAAATAGTAGTACAATGTGGATTTCGTATGCGTATGGAATAAAAAAAATATTTTAAGAGCGCACTCGATAAGTCGACATTAAATTACGTATAAATTGTTAAATCCATTTTAATTACTAATGTGAATATCCTGAATTAGTTGAAATAAGTTTGTCAATGCAAAGGGTATATGTAGTATAGATGTACGTAATCTATACATATAATATCTGTACAATTTTAACTGATCGCTTTCTATACATGAAGGATATATCAGAAAAACTATTATTACGGGCATTTATAACGGCTTAACCGATTTCGTTATGGTTTTCACTAATGTATTGCCGAAAGCATCACTTAATATTTAAAGTTCGTTTCATATCTATCCGTCCATAAAAAAAATAAGTTATACTTAAATTAATATATTTCTAATTCAGGTGCTATTTCTAAGCGTAAGGCGTACTTTTTCTGAAGCGAAGCAAGAACGGCATGCCAGTTGTGAATATGTATACAAACCGAAATGTTTTAACGTATACTGGAACCGACTAGAAAAAAACATAAGTCTCCCATAAGCCTTTTCCCGCTATTAGATTATAAAAAAAACTCATCACACCTTAGTCAATGACGAGAATATGATATAGATATGATATGAATGATATGAATATGATGTCATATTAGCTAAGTTCGTATGAAATAATTAATTGGCCTTGTAATAATATAATGATAGCATCGTATTTCCCTCAAGACTAGAAGCGAACCGCAAGCCGCAGGTGATTCATTATAACAGAATATCAGTAGGCTTAGGAAAAGGAAAGAGAGGAAGATACGAGCTACTTTTAGCGAATATGATATAACACATCAGAATGATTCTTATGAAAACAACCCACGCGCTTTAACTCCCTTCTTCCATCATACTAGATCAGGTTACAACAATAACACGATGGGTCCCTATTTCTTCACGTTGTCCATAACTATACGTCCTTCCACAAGGAAATTTCTCTTTTGACGGCAGATTACGTAGAAATTAGTATGGAGACATAACACCTAGTGGACAACAACACTAGTAGAGGTTTGACGAACAAAATACGAATTGAGATGCTGATCATTTAGTTTTTATGTTGACTGTACCTTGTTGGGACTCTTTATTACAACAAAGTCTGTTGTATCGATCGCTGCTAACTTGTTCCCCGGAGTAAAAGTTTGTTCTTCCCAAAACGAAACGTATCTTTTTGCGAATTACAACTTTACACAATACCAGGATCCATAAAATATTTATCTATTTTAAGAACTGCTATTAAATCGCTAATAGGGAGCTAGTTTCACTTGAGCAGGAATATTAATACAATCAATTAATATTAACTTATTTGGAACTCACTTGTCAAATAGAATGGATTTCCACTCCAGAGAGGTTTCAGGTATATTAGAATTATCGAATTGACCATTAAGCAAATCTTAAAAATAATAATTAACTCTTTCTACCTACATTTTATTCTGTTAATAAAAAATTCAAAGCTGGTGAGAAGGAACTTGTCAGTGATGGAGCCGTTTATGAAAAAACATATATAAAAAACGAAATAGCTATCACAAGAGCATATTACATTCATACAAAATAACATAATGTAACAGTGACACAAAATATTATCAACAGAAGCATATCGCACACATTCACCCCCGTCAACGCAGAGCTTCACGAACAGCGTTATTGCAGATAAGAAAAATTCTTACCCGATGATCCTACCACCATCAACACTCGTGACACAAAACAAAGTCTAGCCTTACTTTATCTTGTAAATAACAAAATGAAAGTGCTCTCGGTGTTAAATATAAATATTTAAAGTTACAAACAAAAATGTGGGAGTTATGCAAGCAGGAAGGAGAAGCCTGAGTTCTTTTTCCGGTTGGGACAGACATTTATACCCAGATAAATGATTGTTCTCAGGCCATGAACGTTTGTGATGTCATATTTATGTACGTCACATTTATTACTATTATATTAAGTTCTGTGGAAAAAAAATGCTTAATGCTAATGAATTTTTCGCCAAAGAAATGCACGCTAACGCCTAATGTCCCATATTTTTTTATAGTCTGGTATACGATAACTATTTATATAACGTTCATGGGTTAATAATAAAAATAATAATATCCATTTCGTCCAACGGTTTTAATTTAATTTTATTCTGCCATTCATTAAAATATTCGGGCGCAAACACTGCAGTCGTAATCAAAATGCCGAGATACAAACAAAATTTTTCCTCGGTCGCAAACTTCACTACGAATAGTACTCGTCGTTCCATAGCAACTAAAAAAAATGTATTCTGGGGCTGAATACTAAAAGTTATAAAGTAAGTTTATTTTACGTTTCGTCGTCAAATTTAACACTTGAAAGCTTTAAGGGTGTTTCAAATATATATATAGACATTACACAGAGCAGAAAACAGATTCCTTCGACTCTCAATTCTAGACAAGGTAACTTTTTTTTTACGATAACGCAATTCTAAACCATGAACATATAGAGATGACATATAAAGGTCGACGGCAGATGTCACTGAAGTACATCGCCAACGTCCCCTGGATATTGAATGTTGGTGAAATATGCAAGCTTGGAAAACAATAAGTATCTAGGTATGTCCGTTCTACACGTGGATTGACGCATGAAAGACGAAGGATTTTTCGGTTTTCAATTTTATTTTACTTTCATGTTAAATATTGTCAATGACAAGAAAATTATGTTGCTTTAGAACATAATAATGAACAAAAAAAAAATTCAAGGTTATTCAAATGGTAATATTTTATTTGTTATTAAAATAAACTTGAGCCCTTTTAGGATGAAGCCAAACAATTTTATCACAAATGATACCGAGAACGTTGCAAGGATTTTCCATGGCACAATGTTTGTTTTGTATACCAACATAATCTTCATTGTTTCCCTGGGGCTCGGATAACATTAATGGAACTGCGTCACGCGTTAAATATCCGAGGCTGACAGCACGCCATTGTTCAGCACAATCACCTAAGGTCACATTGTTCCATCCACCTTAGAAATAGTGATAAATATAACTGTCTTGAAAATAAACGTTCAGGTCCTAACGTAAATCCTTTTTACAAATATATACAAACAGGGTCTTGTAACAAGATATATATAAAGAGGCATAATGTATAAAGGTATGGAAAAACATACGTTTCAAAAACGAACAAAATATCGTTTTAGATAATAGTAACCCTAGAATATGTAATAATACCAGTTGTTGTTTTCTAGCTAATGTCAATGTTAGTGCTTAGGCATGCTAAGCAAATATGAAACAAATAAGTCTATGTATCATTACCGAGATCTATCTATCTGTTTGTTCGAAACAGATGTACGAAAATAAGTTTGTCAAACCCGAGATTGGATGTTGGAAAATTAATTCTGCGAAACTTATATTGTTACGAAGGTTCTCGAAGGGTCGGCTGATAACAATAGAGGCCATAAAACTTTTTAAACATCTGTCTGCAGGACTTCAGGCGACTCTCGCCCTTCTACCCTCGTCTTTACCTGACCCGCTATTGTTCTATCGTTTTCCGGATATTATTCACTTAACGCGAAAAGCGTAGAAAAGTCTGGAAAGCCCGGTATACATAGCCGGCAGAGTCACCCTTGGAGCATTCGGATCCCGAATACGGAAGTTAAGAGTTCTCTCTACAAAGCTAAAAACCGCGATCTACGAGTGCGACTGTTGAGTCTCTGCTGAACCATTTTGTCATTTTTACGAAACCGGTGTATCCTGACACGAAACAGTATTGGTTCACAGCGTAATAATAGTGTGCCTATAAAAAGGGAGCACTGATTTTCTTACAATCCTCGCAATTGGAATGACTAGGTGTATGAAAACAATACTTAGGATACACAAGCTACTATAATATATATGTATATATGAATTTAATAGAATCCAAATTGGAAATGAACAGGAAGTTAAAAATAAATGAAATTAATGACAAAGAGGAAATAGTAATTATTTTTTAAATTTAAACCGTTATGTACTGAGAGATGAGATGACGTTACTTCTATACTTCGGGATTTTGAATAGAAAAATCATATCTATTTAACTACAAGTGTTATTGTAGTTAGTCCTATGTTGAAACATCATTTCATTGTCTTTCGAAACCCGGATGACATTAATGAACCCGTGACACGCTCCAGTTATCCACGTCGGGGAGTTGCGAAACTTATATTATTAGCACTCAAGATACGAGTACAATTGTGCAGAATACATACAATTAGGCTTACTCGGGAGCATTCATATTATGAGATTAAATAAAATATATTGACGGTTTGAAAGTCAAAAACCTCATCTAAACGATCTACTAGCAGATTTCACTATATTTTGAGGTAAGAATTAAGTTAAGCCTGTTTAAAGGTCAATTATAGATACTTATAATCACCGTTCATGTAGGGTTGTTGGATGGTCGGGATTCCTACGGATTTGTTCGATATTTCGCATAAACAGGTAAACACCCTATAAAATAGAAAATCTCCTCTCTACAAAAGTTTCTTGCAAGCAAAACGATAGTTTCGTTCATTCACTTCCCACTTGAGCAAAATACGGTGGTGGGTGAATTTATTACGTACATTAATGGCATTTTGTGTGCTGTTTATTTTAATATAAATATTGATTCACAGCATTTATTTTTTAATCTTTGAATCCACTATTTTTAAATGTTTTGGTTGAAATCCCCCAGGTGTTGAATCGAAAATCTCAGAGACAATTGAGGTACTTCCCATCTGTGTCAAAAGCTCGGGTCGAAATGACAACGGTCGACGAAAACGACTATCTAAGGCTACATAGTCCATCTTACCATCAAATAGGATTGCAGTAAAGCGAAAATACATAATATGTTAAAAAAAATATATTTCATCATGTATGATGTAATCAACACGTGAAAAAAAAATTTTACTTTCAACCTTGGATATAATTTCAGCGTCCGTCAAAATAATATTAACCCACTGAATAAGAAAATAGTGACCAGAACAAGGGGAATATAGAGGAGGGGACTTGGATATGCAAGTCAAAATCCATTTTCGGAGCAATGGTTAAAACAAAGGTGCAGACTGTCAATTCCGGTGAAACTGTATATTTTGTTAATTCAAAGTGAGGCGCACAAAACGAAAATATTAATATTGAACAGTTCTACATTGAATAGTTATTATGGAACCTTCCTGAACTTAAATGTTTGTATAATCAACTGGGGATAGAAGAAAAAACATAAAAATAAGTTCTATGGTCTATCTGATACACGTAGTATGAAAAATTCTATCGCCGAAACTACAGATATGTTATAGAGACGTGAAAAGGTCAGATGAATATTAACGCATTTGTCTCTAGAACGCGGCGCTCGATGAACACAGATGTGATTACTTTTTGTATTGTATTTGAATTGCTCTAAAATCTTTTAGATTTATATAAATGTGAACGTTTGTGTTGAATATCGTGAAAATACAATATCTGAATTTACTTTCACCTTATTAAGGATTGAACAATAAATATTATTTGTAACTAAACAGTTTGTTTAGTTTATTTGAGTTAATTTTATTGTTTTATCTCACTATATCTTTAATTAACAAAGTCGTAACTCGCTATTAGTGCATTTTAATAAAAACTAAATTAAAAAAGTATATAAACGTCACTTATGTTTTGATAGTTAAAATGCTTGTTATGGTTGTGATATTAATGAGAATACTATTACCAATATCTAGTTAAATACTTAAGAAATATCAAATGCTGTCAATGACAGCATCGAAAATTCTGAAATACCGCTTAACTTTGTTCGTTTTTTGTACGTAGTCTTAAATGAGAATGTAAGTGCATGCAACCAGCGAACATTTCATAGAGTGACTACGGGATTTAATGAATCCACTTTGTGTACCGATATTCCGTTTTAGCGGGTTGGAGAGGTGGTATTGGAGCCGCACTCCGCGGAAATCCGCCGAGGTCGATATTGCTGCTGGCAGTAGTTCCAGTAATGAAAGCAGTTATCGCCAGCGCTACGAAACTCACTTCGGGATTCAATCCGAATGTAGGTTACTTCTATTTCGCGGGTATCAGTTACACACGTATTATTTAGCTAATATAAATTAAAAATAATATAACTATATTATTATTTTCACTAAATTTAAGACAGAAATGGACTACGGTAGGTAAGTGCACACCACCAGACAGTGGTGTGGTAGTAAGCTTAAAGGTCTCGATAGGATCAGCTACCTCAGCTAGCTCACTTATAGACTTCCTCTCTAATATTGAAATCGAGACACCTTAATAACATTTAACGGTTGACTATTACATTCGCGATTGGAGGTAGCCAGGCAGGATTCTCGTAGGTCTATTTTAATTCTAGTTCAAGCTAAAGTTGAACGTTATAATCTTCCAACTAACGATCAGGAAAAAGCAGTACTCAATACTTTAAGGAACTGAGTAACATTCAGGTGAATTAAAACATGCCGTAGATTTTTATTAGGGATCTTAGTACCGGTTTATCAGATATCGGTACACACCCACGACATTTTACGTTATAAGATAAAAAAAACAACCTGAAATTTATATAAATTTCATAATGTAAAATTTATATTATTTTGCCATACGATGGCAACCTATCTTTGTATTTAAAATGTAATAAACTTCAACTGATTATACTCATATACTATAACTTTAACTATTCAGTTATTAAACTTAAGCAATTGCCTAATTTGTGGTGGAACAAATATACTCGTGAGTAGCTTTTCGATCTTCATTGAGAATTCAACGCATCACTTACAAACAGGATACTGTTTAAGCAGACCTATTTAATATTTAACTTAGTGCACACATTCGTAGAAGGAAATTAACAAAGGGACAAAGGATGTTGAAGTCAGGAAGCCTTTCTAGAACGTCCCAATGCCATTCAATGAACTGGTTATTGGAGTATTAGCATTCGCGTCGTCTCAATGTCATTGATAATCTGTGATGCTGATGGCATATAACGCCATGTCACGGGACTATTCGATTACAAAATCGAATTGGTTATTCTAAGCGACTGAAGGTCAATGCTTTCAATGGCAACCAAATTCTAATTTCATAATAATTTGATGACAAATGATGAACATGAAATTTGGTTTTGATAAATTAAGTTTTTATTGGAAGTTATTTTTTACAAATCTATGTACACACATATTATAAACTTACCGGCACGGAAACACGGCAGTGTAAAATTTGGAATATCTTATTTTTTTTTTTTCATTTTACAATGACATATAGACCAATTTTGATCTGAACATATACAATTAACATTTCTGACCAATTGTTCACATTCAATAAAGATTTTTCACGTTGATAATTAAGTTTTATCAAAAATCACATTTTATCAAAATTTGACCCTGGAGTTTTAGGCATTTGCAATTAAAAATTGTTCGATTTTTGTTGACTCCGCGTCCGATAACGCGTGTATTCTGCTCGACCCCCTATAACCACCTGCATTCGATCTGGCATACTATAGATCACTGGTTTCTGATATCGACTTGCGGTATGTCCCGCCAGGCAGTCATTGCAACATTTCAAAGCTGGTCAATGGTTTGTGGTGGAATCATTACAGACTTATTCTCTTAAGCTTATCCCAAATGTGTTCTATCGGATTTAAGTCCGAGCTGCGAGTTGACGACTGTTATTTTTTAATATCTTTTTTAATATAAGGTCTTCATTTACTAACACTATATTGGCGACGTGTGGACGTGCCTTATCGTACGTTAAAATGAATTGGTCACATCTAATAAACCGACTAAAGGGCGTAACATGTTCTTAAAGGATCTCCTCCACGTTGTCGACGTCTCTAGATACATTTAACGTGTTATTTACGATGACCAATTCCGTACGAGCATCAGAACTAAGCCCACCCGATTATTATTATTATAGAGCCTCCGCTAAAACTTACAGTTGGAGTAATCGCTAGATACCGTTCACTTTTTCTTCTCCACACCCGTTGTCGATTACAGGCGCACTCGTATGTAAACAAAATCCTTGGTCATGAGACCAGTTATCGTGTTCACGGGCAAACTGAAGTCGAGCTATTCTGTGCTGTGGCAGAAGTTGTGGGCCTAGGGCTGGTTTTCTTAAAATTTCTAAGACAATAAAGCGATTGTTTAAGCTGAGCTGATGTACGGAGTATATGCGGTCTGCGGGTGTAGGATCAATCTCTTGATACCATCTTAGAGCTTATTGCAATGAGCACAGCAGCCAATTCACGATGGATCAACCCTTGTTCGATTAATGCTACTGCTTGTGCTGTCTGACTTGGTGGTAAAAGTATTTTTAAGAATTTCAAGGTGCCTTTAGATTTTCGCTAACCACAAAAAGTGAAAAAAACTTTGATAATTTCACACTTTCAATTTCTGAATACAATTTAAAATATCAACTAGTCAAACAAATAACACAGTTCAACTAAAATTTCAAAACACAAACCATAAAGCACTCCAACTTTCTTAATTACCCTCTTAGGATAAATTTAAACATTATTTCTGCCTACTCACATGATAAGAGCCAAGACACACTTAAGAAATTGTTATCGCAAGTTATAAGTTTGGCCAAGATGCTGTGCCTCAGAGTGTAATATATATGTTATGTGTGGCGAATATTGCCCTATTATTATTATTCTTAATATTTAATCTCTACTAATGTTATAAAGAAAGAGTGCGAATATTGCGAGTTTGTGTATACCGGAAAGTAATTTTGTTAACAATGATACATCTGTTCAAGTCTATCTAGCCTAGCCTGGCGTCTATGTTATACAGAGATGCTCGGGCCAGGAGGGGCGAAATACAGTCCGAAAGAGAAGCCATAGTGAAACGCGTGAATCTCTCACTTCTGGCAATGTCCGAATGGAGCGATGCCAATCTTGTGAGATTCAACGCCACAAAACACCGTCGTGCCTGTTCAGCGACAAGAAGGGCCCGTTCACCTTGGCTCCTACTTTACAGAATGTATCCCTAGAATGCTCTGACTGTTTTCAATTATTGGAAGTCAAAGTTGCTAGGAACCTCAACTTTGGTCCGTTCATCGAGTCCAAGGCTAAAGCGGCTGCAAGGAAACTTGGGGTTCTTGCGAAGGTGCGGCGGTACTTTACACCGAAACAGCTTTTAACCCTTTATAAAGCTCAAATTCGACCGTGTGTGAAGTACTGTTGTCACATTTGGGCTGGTGCTGCCAAATGTCATCTATCAGCATTGGACTCGATGGAGAAGCGTGCAAAGAGGTTCATTGGTGACCTAGATCTGGACGGAACCAAGCTGCAAAGCCTTGAGCACAGGCAGGGTTGCCAGCGTCTCGGTTTTGTACATAAACAGAAATAATACATTTAGTTCTTTTTACGTTTTACAATATGTTGTTCAAAGCAGTTTTGTTTCAATCGAATTAAATGTTCCTGCAGTACAGGGCGTTTAAAGCCTCTTACTATCATTAGGACTATCATTAGAGAAACTATCATTAGGACGATACAGGGTTTATTAAACCCTGTCACCTTTTACAAATTAAAATAACTTTTTGGCTTAGTAAAGAAAAATATGGATTTTTGGCCTGATTGATTGCCCTAAATCTAAAAGCGTACATCAATATCTTTGTTTATAATTTTGTAGTAAAATAAACGAAGGTTATTATGCATCCCGTGCCGCATCGATTGAGGGATTTTTTTGGAAGCAAAAAAAAGGTCCTTCCTTTTGGTATTGATTACATTGCTAAACCAGTACATCATTGAGGTGTTTTCGTCTAGGAGTCATCATCTTATGATGCTGAACTCTTTATAGAAGCAACAGTAATTATCAGGTGCGCGCATGTGCTCGTCTAGTTACATCATAACATTGTGTATTACCGTTCTTCTTAAGCAAGCATATTTACCTCATAATGGAAAAAAAAGTATTAAAAAAAATTAAGTGACTGCATAAAGGAAAACTACGAAATGGTGCTAAAAGCGAAAATGGATGTAGGATTTTAAAAATTATTATTATCATAACAAATGTGATGTAATGTGTGTATCCGAGACAGATGAATGATTGTAAAAAGCAGTGCTGCCAATAAAAAATTCTCGATTCCCCGCGGACGTCAGTGCAATTGTCCCGAAATTCCCCACTTGTAATTCCTCACAAATTACCTGATATGATATTTTTGAAATAAAACACTGTTTTATACAAAAGTTTGTTAAATGTAGTTATTTGATAAAAAGTAACTGAAATAAAATTATTCTTTGTTGACCTACGTAGGAATTGACTTAAATTACTTGTTTAACAATAGCTGCACTGTTTAATAATTTTATTGAAAATTTCAATCGTACACATCGATTTAGAAAATCAACAAGCATAAAAAAATAATTAATGATGGTGTAAAAAATACAAAATCGTGTTCAAATGACAGTTAAGCAGGTATTTGAGTGGTGTTGACATTCAACATAATGTTAGTAGTGTCTAACTGTATTTGCCAAGTCCGAACGTGATAATTTAGTTGTAAGTATTACCTAACATAAAATAGATTTGACCTCCAAAAAATTGGTCTGGATTCCCCGAAATTCCCCGGTTAATGTCGTTCCCCGATTTACGTGCTCTCCCCGCGCTATACCTCAATTGCCCGCAAATCGGGATTTTTCCCCGCGATTAGTAGCAATGGTAAGGAGTGACCGGTGAGTGCATGGAACATGGAACAATCAAATGCATTCATGGAGTAATGCCACTATTGTCGCGAACAGAAAGTATCCTAAATCATGACCCATAGTATGAGACACAAATACGCCAAGTATCATTCAAGTCTGTTCAGTAGTTTTAGGTGGGTTTGTTCAATCAAATGATCAAACAGGCATTTTTTGGCTTTAGATATATAATTAAAATATTCAAAACCTTTAATTTCATAATTTAATTAATGTCTGGATTAGGTTTCGTAACAATTTTATTATTAGTAAAGATAATAAGACCACAATTATCATTATCACAAATAAATACAAATAAACATTATTTTGTCCTGTACCAGTTCACTGTTGTAAAACTATAAATATAATTGATAATTTAATTTAATAATTAATAATTAAAACGTAATTCATAAATTTATATTATTCGATTATTCAAGATAGAGAGAGAGAGAGATATGTTAAAGAAAAAAGAGAGTATTATTGCATTCCGGTTCACCGTTATGTTATAGAATAAAATTTAATAATACTTTTGTAACAGAGGCTGTAGATATTCCGATAAAAAGCTAAACGAAATTGTTGACATAAAAACAATATTCCAGAAAGTATGCGTGACTTGACTGTTGACTTGACGAGTTTTCAAACTGAGCAGCTCATTTCTTGTCTTGGGCGTGTGTTATGCATGTAATAAGGACGTAGACAATTATTTTCTAAAAAGTTGTGATTGCGTCAAATATGACTGATCTTACTGGCGGTATTTACAATATTAATATCTCTCACGAACACTCTTTGAACTGTTTGAGTTAAAATGCAATAACTAAGACAGTTAAACAATATAAATAGGTATGTTGTAGAAATACATTAGTAACATCAGAAGTTTCATTAATAGTGTGTTGTTATCGTTTTCAAGTAATTATTCTTGCTCAATTTACAATATCTCAGTTTGTAGATGCTCGTAGACGGTCTGTTTCTACTTTCGGAGCGAGTGATTACATTGAACGATTCTCATTATTGCAAATCATTTCATTGATTGAGCTCTTTGACTTCTAAGCCAATATATTTCATTCCAATGTAGTCTGCATCACGTGCTTTTCTCTCTCTTTGAATGTTTTCAGTACAGACTAAATAAGATTAAACTTTACCGAGCTTTTAATCGCCATTTGCATATAACCTCCCTCCCTCCCACAAAGGAAAACATGCAGTTATGATAAATAAAAGTATATACCAACATACATACATACATACATACCGTCACCGACACGTGTTTCGCTCCGAAACAGAGCATCATTAGGATGAGTAGACTCTACGAGTGTTAACTGCAAACTTTGCTCATCGAGCAGCTAGAAGTATATACCATCATACATTGTGCTTGCAATGCAAAGTAAATTAATACTAATTTAATAACAATGAATTTCCGCAAAGTAACGCCTGATACTATCAACTATGGAAAAGCGTATAGGAGGATTGTAAACAAAGTTTTGATAGTTTTCTGTAACTTAAAAACAAAGATTTAAAACTATAAAATGGCGCACACGTGAAATTTATTAAGAGACTCATAAAAATAATAACAATTGTTAAGGCTGCAGATGCTATTGTGACTGTTGAAAGACTATGTTCTGAAACGAAACGAGGGTGGATTACTGCACACATCATACTTCAGTCTTAATAATTATATCGATTATACAATTGCTTATTATCATAACAAGCTGGAACAGCATGTTGCTGTACCTTAGTGATATAAGAGTCTGTATATAAGCTATGAGTATGGCTTGATTTTTGGGGTTTCATAATGGATAAAAAGGTAGCAGTTTGTATGCAGCTAAGAAGCCACCTCGGGCACTGCACGATAAGACTTTACATTTTGGGCTATCATGTAGTCGCCATATATTATTTAGTATTGCGGCGGTATACCGAACGTAGAACGTAGATAGAACGAGCCGAAATGGGTTGATCTTCGATAAAAAATCTTTTAAACACGACTCCCATTACACTTTACTGTCAGGTATAGAAGATAACTAATGCAAACTCAATATACATTATATACCGTATATAACAGTAAATTATACAAGTTATTTTAATTTACTACTTTAGGTAGTTTTGTGATTCCGATCATTCGATATTGACACTAAACACATAGGATTTCTCATTGTTGTCTGTCTGAAAGATTATACGCGAAATCTCTGCATGTGTACAAAACTATATATATCTATATAAATTATATTCAGGTCAATACCAGATTCATGCCCCAAGTCCCGACCCTGAATTATTCTAGTAATAAAACATGCTTTGAAACTTTTTATTTGGATAGGTATTGGATTATCAATATACTCGTATATACCAAAATATTTTGTTTAGAACTTTTGTCTGTACGTGCCCGTACCATAAGGAAACCACTTAAGCGAATAAAGTGATACTAGACATATTTTAAATATATATGTTTCTGGTCTCATTTGGCTAATTTATGTATTATTATGTGATTCGTGATCTAGGATACTTTTTACCCTAAAAATGATCTAGTCCAGCGCTATAAAAGTCAAATATTATTTTTTAAAGGTATTAATAATTTTGACTGCTTTCCTGCACCTACTGTTTGTAATTCAAGGAAGTTAGATCACCGAAAACAATGTGTGAAATATATAAAATGTCTGATCAAAATGAATAACAAGTGTATCGAATACAGATGTTATTGATAAATGCTATGCGTACTTTTCAAATGTTTTCCCTCATCTTTCCATTAAGGCCTTCACGAATACCTTCAGAGACGATCATAGTACCTACCGTTAACGAAGCAGGTAATAATTGCGAAGCAAATAATATTTTCGTATTATCCATCCATCCATCCATCCATCAGCCTTTGGAGGTCCACTGCTGGACATAGGCCTCCCCTAACTTGCGCCACTCTG
>DWPT01003519.1:0-14342 GCA_018251895.1 Agathymus mariae mariae | reverse complement strand
GAAGTACATGCGTGGATTACATAACAAATTTACGAATCAGCTTTAAATTATAAAACAATATTCCTGTGTGTGTGTGGGTCGTTACTTCGTTAGTTTAATTGCATATAAATGTTTCCATGGAGCAGTTGTTGACACGAATTCTGTACAAACATTAACTTTTACGTGTAAAGACATGGCGCTTGCAGTGTCTCTAATTATTTGTTTGTGAACAAATCGTCCGCTTCATTAGCATTCGGCGACTCCGCCGCGCGTCGCACACCGCTCGGCCGGTAATCACTTGTCAATATGATAAGAAAGACCTTATCGGCTCATTAACCGCTCCACCTATTACGAATCCTTCTAAAAGTTCAGTAAATTTCGATGAATAAAGGATATATATTATGACAACACATCTCGGGGCAGTCACAAGCTAGCCATTTAAAATGTTCGTATTCGTAATTTATGTAATGAGTAGGTAGGTATGTACTTTTACAATTATTTTACTAACAATGGACCCCATGCCTCAGCCGTCACCTGCCCACTTATGTGCGTCCTGAGCCAGATGTTCCAGGTTCGATATTTATTTACCTAAGTCAACACAAATAATCCAAGTGCGTGCATCTCGCTGTGTGTTATTTGTTATAATGTAATTAAACATACGTAAAACATAAATATAATTATTGATTATGACACAATAGGTATTTTTGAGTTGTATTAATAGAAAATCCATTAAAGTGTGTAGTTGGTATTTCCTGGTGTTTCCTAGAACGTGTACCAGGTGATGGTGTCGTATGTTATATTTTAATTGGATTACCAACATTCAAACCAAAACCACAGATGGGTTGGAGCCACAGCGGTCCGTGGCGATGTTAATACACACGTACATTAACTTCGACAACCGACGGTGAAACCGGTTATCGTTCCAATGCTGGAGGAATAATCCTCAAAATTTGACTAACGTAGAGACGAGACAATCTCAATGATTTCTTTCTCCAAAAGGAGCAAAGTAAGTGTTGATGATAGAGTAGTGCGTAGCGAGCAGGTACTTGTAAACGTGATTTCGAATCTGTTTCTGTTGGAGCAGGGATCGGCAGTAGTAGGTAGGTAGGTGGGTGGGTGGTACACTAAACGATCGCGGCCGCGCCGGAGTTGTGATTAACTAAATGATTTATTTAACTCACGTCTGACTGTAACAACATACCATTATATGTTACAGTCATTAGGTGATAAGTAGCTTTGTTGAAATAATTAATGCACATTAAATATAGTTGACGCCGCGTAGAACATGATAGAGGCTCGAGTGAACGAGTGTAGTTTTGAGGTCGACAATCGAGCCATCAGATGGTAAGTGGTTACCGTCACCCGTGGAAATCACCGACGCGTTGCTGACTGAAAACGAATCGGGTACCCGCGATAGTTTTATAAAATACTAGCAAATGTCCACGCTTCAATTCGGAAAAACTACCTTGAGCATCTGCATTTTTTTGAGTATTTCTCGTTCTGTGAATTAAAAATACCCTCTTAACTTTTTTATTTATCTACAGATTGCAATGAAACATTCTTTAAGTATTAAGTGACGTTTACTGCAATACATTAGTGAAAACCAGAACGAATTCGGTTAAGCCTTTTCTGAGATTAGCGAGAACAAACTCACAGACAAACAGACAAAAATCTTAACAACCATTGTTTTGGGTTCTATTGCGTTAATAAAGGTCCCTATTAATTTTTTTTTTTTCATATATCGTTCATGTACAAAAAGATCCGTTAGAATTTTATTATTAGTATACACAAAAGGGGCTACTATCAGCTTTCGAGGAGTTGAATATTTATTTGGAATCAATATTTATTTAGAAATGGCCAAAAACAAATACGAGAAACAGATAAATTGTTTTTGTTTTCAATTAAAGATTGCAATGTGCCGTCGTTTGTGGTTAAAAACGCTTGGTTTTAATTTTCTATTTTCAAAATTATATATTGCTTATAAAGGTTAGGCGTACAGTCATACTATGAAATTTTCCGGTCAGAGTTTTCATCTAACTGTATGTCTGTGTGAACTACATAGAAATGACATAGATATACGTACTTTAAAAAATTTTTTTCTTATGAACGCTATATTATCGTGTCATACTGAGGAGCACAGCAACTAACTGAATGACAATATTTGAGATGGTTTACATACTTCGTATTTTAATACTGTTTACTAATCTTATTCCAACATTGTCAATTATATTTTACAGATGGAAAATTCGTCTTGTGGAACGGAACAAAACAATGTCATATTTTAAGGTTCAAAGTACTCCGTTTGTGCCTTCATTTAGCTATTTGAACACGATCTATTTTAATACGAGATTAACCAAGTGCTATTTTCTTTTAAATAACTTTAGTATATATAAATAAATAAATGAATAATAGTAGATATATTTATAATAAGTTTATGTGATACTAAAACATATTTAGTCTCATCTAACGCCCAGCCTGACCTAACCTACCTAACCACTAAAGACTAATCTTTGCATAGTGTCTATTTAACAAATTTTGTGTCTGCCTGAATGAGATAATATCAAAAAATGCTTAACCAACTTTCATGCGGTTCTTACAAAGAGATTCAAGGGGAAGACTTGGATGTATAGAACCGTGAAAAATGTATAAATCGCCTGAACAAGATGATCAGTAATTTTTACAGTTACCGGATGTGATGGTTGTCACCGTATAGTTACGGTCCTCCTGTTCGTCAGGTGCACTAGCAGAGCGTCAGCCGACCGTGACCTCGGCCGTCACTTCGTCGACGACCAGTTGTTACACGCAGACGTCCGAATGAATGGAGTAATACTTATACGAAGTTGGCTTATACAAACACATCGAACGTCAAACTACACCGAACGTTACGAGTGTCGTTTGACGTGCACTGTACCTTCACAACACGTACCTACTGTATTATAACTACATCAGAACATTACAATTCATAACAATCTACATGAATATATTCATGTATATACATATGAATAGGTACTACATTAAAAAATGGAAAAAGCCTTTGGACGGCACCGACCACACGACGCTACATTTAATTCCACACCAACATAAGGATGATACAACAGCATCAGGCTGCATATTAATAAACAAGTAATCAACGAAAGAGTTATAACAACACTACTGATGAAGGAGCGCGTATCGCGTCGACGCCAAATAGTTTAATATTAATTCCCGCGCCGAAACAACTCCTCGACAGAGACGTTGCAACATGGTGTCTTTGCGGGCGGAGTTTTTTTGTACGACGACCGCCGCCCGCGCCCCGCGACCCGCGCCCCGCACAGGTGCGACCAATCACTCGAGCCACTGTGCTATCAATCGACTTTATCTGTGGTTATGTATGCATATGATAAGTGTTACAATGTGGCAATAGGAAGAGTCGCGCGGTCGTGTGCGTAGGGATCGTTGTGCGAGTGTGATAATTGTTATAGCAAAAGGCAGTATGAGTGTGTGCATTCGTTTTTTATCAGCGGCTAACGGACGCAGACCGCCCGTGTACAGATCACCAAACGACGGTACATGTGAAGTATTCATCCAGTTTACCTAACGCGATAGGTATTCCACTTTGTTTTGTATCGTCGGGATACCAATACGGGCTATGGATTCTTCCAATTATTCATGTAATATTTAAGTGCACTGAACATTGTCACACTTGACGCGTCCGAATAATTTCAAAACTAAAGTAATAATTAATTGAAAATCTATGTGCGTATGTAGAAAAGGTCATCATATTTGTACATTTCTATAACAACATTGATAAACAGCAGTGACTTTGTAGCAGAACATAAACGTTTAACACAAATTATAATTATTACAACGGACACTGTTCCACTGGCGGGCTCGGGTGTCATGCGGGGATTCCTCCACCGGAGTATGTGATAATTCAGTTGTTATTACAAATTGTATAATATTGTATCGGATATTATTATATAACACTATACAGATAATACAGTCGCAGACTGTCTTTTTAGCGTCAACGACATTGAAACAGCTAGCGCCATCTGTTGTCCAATAGTCGAACTGCGCTCCATAGTAACGTTGATTGCTAGCATATGTTTAAGAAAATAAGGAAAGTAATGAATAACAAAATTAACTTTTTAGTACAAAGTTATATCTATGTATATAATTAAATTTAATTCCAGATGTTAAATAAAATATTATAACTTCTCAATTGGTAACTGTTGCAAGTTTTTTTTTATTATTTAATAGTTGCGTGTATCAAAGACTGAATATGGCACTGTGTACAGCACTGTTACTACTGTACTACAACTGTTTCGAGCCATTACGTTCCCACCCTAGTAACGCTAAGAAGCTAATAGATAAATATATAATTGTCTATAAACGCGATTGTAGTCCTGGGGCCGATGCGGTGACATGTACGTTGGTGAAACGTTGCCTCCGCTGTGTGATTGAAACAAGCCTCCATGTAGATTGCAGCTCACCGTTCCAACTCGGCCGCATCATAAATTTGGAGTGGTACAGGTTTTATTACTTCAACTTTTGAATGTTTTGTTTTATAAACAAAAACGTGTACTTAGTTATTTTTAGCTCTACATATACAATATTCGCGGGTTCCGGATTCCGAACCTGAAATTTATATTCTTCTGATTACCGCTTTCTGATTAATATCAGTGTTACAATATGGGTAATCGTCGATTTTATTTAAAAACAATCAGAATTAAATTTTTTCACCGTTATAGTCAGCATGGGTCCTGCAGCCCATTATTAAACAAGCGTCCAAATGTACCAGAAATGTATAATGTACTGCTGATCCTGACTGTACTGCTGATCCTGACTGACAATGGAACACCTCATTTGTAAGTGTCGCTGGCCCCAATATCCACAGAGGAGTCGTTCAAAACTTCTGATGTCTGCAATATTTTAACAACATAATTATACCTAATCAAAAAATTGCACTGACCGCAGAAGATAAACGGTCAGTGCAGTCTCGCAGTGCGCCGATGGGAGCCGCCGCTGTCGGTGCGTGCTAACGAGGCCATATTTTCTAAAATTCAATACCGGTGGCGCGGCCTGCACACACGTGCTGCGACACCTCGCCGTGCCGACCGATACTGGGAATTTACTGCCGCTCATTATAAACTAACCACTTCCCCGTTCACGTACTACGCACGTAAGCCGGCCGCGCTGTGACAGCGTCGTTGTAATCGACACAACGATGTAATCGCTGCTCTTATCCCGCCGATATACGACAGTAGACTGAAAACATCAGTATTCAATATATATTTAATGAGCGATCACGATTTGCAAACGCTTACAACCTCGATTATTGTACATAGTTATATAAAAACTAAAACTTCAACAATCACTGATCCCACACCAACATTCCCCGCACGCACTAGCTGGCCCGACGCATGACATGACGACGTGGTTCACGATCTGCATCGTAGACTCACTTATCAAAATTACATTATAGAACAAAGTCAGTACAATCAGCAAAGTACAACTGCAGGATCTCGTCCACACGGTCCGTACGTGGACGGCGCGCGGCCCGCTCAACGCGTGCAATTAATTCGCCGCGCCGATGTTTCGCTCTTTATTATCCTTGATTTACGAGCAGCGCACCGACGATGCTTTGAAAACGATATTATGCGCCAAAACACCCCGTATTACACAAATAACCGACTCCAAATTGAATCGTTGCCTCGTTTGCTTTTATACAGCTCAGAGAGGTGTCCGCGATCATTTTAAACGCGAATGAATACGGTTAATTGTTTATTTGCCACCGGCCGGCGTAATGCGGGCGCATCTTTATGGTCGCTTTTATTGGGCTTTACGGCCTATCGAGGATTTTTACTGCTCCGATTGTAATTTGGACGTCACTGCGGAACGCGCAACCGGCACACGCCGGTGTCGATCCGTTGCCTTTGGCATAAAAAGGAGGTTGGATAAAGAAAAAGGTAAACATTTCGCCAACGGCTTCACATATAACATCTGACACGCCGCGAGCCGCGAGCCGCGAGCCGCGAGTCAAATTCTCATTACTCATTACTCAACTGGACGCCAACATCGCTTCGTGATCCTTTGAATTGCCTGATTATGTAAGTGTAGATGTTAAAACGTGGAACCATGTTTGAACCTTGATTACTAGGTATGTTTTAATGACCAGGCGTGATATGATACTCTTTAGGACCTATTGAACTGGACTGGAAGTATAACATAATATATAATGATCGCTGAGTAACTCTTCAATTTTTTTTATATTTAAAATCAGTTTCGACACTTTTTCGCCTCTTACGATTTTACCATCCTTCGGCATTTGTGACGAAATACATTACATTTTTTGTACAACATTTATATTGCTCTAGGGCTAGACCGTCTCAGTTTATATTATTATTCGTCTGGCCTCCATCCAATCGGACGTGATAAATCTTAATACCTATGCAACGAACGTCATCAACTTTTACTCCCCACTCTATCGTAGTCGTAGTTAATAAATCATGTAATATGTATAATATTTATCATCTGTTGTTGCAGTCCGGCCGTTAACGGGCGGAGGTTCCGAAGGCAAACCTTCGGAGGAGGAAGAGGACCGAGGTGGGTCCCCCCTGGGACCCGGCGGCCCTTTCTCCTGTAGCCAGTGCCGCGGCGCATACCCCACGCGCGAGCAACTCGAGCGTCATGAGAAGCTGCACTCCCCCAACACACAGGTGGATAAAGTCAAATATGTCAGTGCTCATTGTAATATCACTTGCATCTCAACACCAACGTATTTAAAAGACACAAATGTACTCCGTCTGAAGTTAGTCACAACAGTTAAATATGTAATCAAAAGTAAAAATATGCCCAAGGTAAATTATATTCATACGACTCTTCCTACGAACTGCGAAGAAATACCTATTTACTCATTATTATCAACAACAATACCCAAATACGATAATACATTCTTTTTAGATATAGCGGAAGTACTGATGAATCTGTAAATAACTTAATATTTGTTAAACCTGTATAACTTTGCCAGAAGACTGATAACTAAATGTATACTGTTCACAGACATGCAAGATTTGTCACAAGAGCTTTATCAACGTGTATCGTCTGCAGCGACACATGATCAGCCACGACGAAAGCGCCCGGCTACGAAAGTTTAAATGCAATGATTGTGACAAAGCTTTTAAGTTCAAACATCATCTTAAGGAACATTTGCGTATCCACAGTGGAGAGAAGCCCTTCGAATGTGCCAATTGTGGAAAAAAATTTTCACACTCTGGCTCCTATTCATCTCATATGACCTCAAAAAAATGTCTTGTGATGAACCTTAAAATGGGAAGAATAAAACCCAACAACCCTGCTCTTAACCCTGATCGAAGTCCTTCGAGAAAGCGATCGAACGCCATGGTTGCCTCACAGCTGAACAACAATATAACACCAAATACCTCCTTCCTGCCTGCCTTACCTAAATATAACACGGCAGCGTTCTTTGCATGGACGCCAACGCAAGATAATAATTTTCCCCAATCGACGTTGCCGCAGCCAGGAATAAATCCTTTCTACATGCCACCAGGTGTACCAATGAGTCCCACTACTGGTATTGCTCCTTATACTATTCCTGCTTCTATAGGACAATTTTTTGCGCAACTAGCATCCTCGCAATACCCACTTAGAAAAATTGAGAAACCTATAAGCCCAAACCAACAAGGTATTCCATTAGGAGACCCTGAAGATCTAATAGAAGAAGTCACTGAAGAGGATGATAAAAGATCGGAAGGAAGCGCTGAGCTAGTTATGGATATTGAAGATGATGCTATATCAGTTAAAAAAGAACAAGATGACCTAGAGGCAGATCCCAGGTCTCCTCAAAACTTTGAATCCGTCCCTATGAATGACAACGATCATGAAGCTGGTAATAATCATGCAGGCTTTAAAACAATATTGGAGACAGTTAGTGCATCGGTAACAAAGCATTTCTTAAGGGCAAATATGGAAAAGCTGTCTCCGGTTTCTGGAAATGTTTGTCCGAGTATAGAATCATCAGCTGCTGCACATATTGTTGTAAAAAATAAATTTGTGGATACAAACCAATGCTTAAAATGCAATGCTACTTTTAGCACTATTGATGAATTAATTAAACATGATAAATCTGATTGTGAAAACATGTTCAGGAAACATGAAGGGTTGGCGGCTCAAGTTGCAGAGACTGTAGCATTAAATAGGTTGGAAGCTGAAATTCGGGCATCTATTCAAAGTGGTGTTAGTGCTAGCGAAGATGAAGATTTTGGAAGAGATGACCGCGAGGATAAAACTTCTTTAAATGACTCTGAAAGAAAGATCCGAGTCCGTACTGCGTTAAGTGAGGAGCAACAGATAATACTAAAGGAGCATTACACTATTAATCCAAGGCCAAATAGAGAAGAGTTTAAGAAAATCGCTCAGCAAATTGGACTCGATAGTAGAGTTGTACAGGTTTGGTTCCAAAATAACAGAGCAAGGGTTCGACGCATGAATCAAACGGTTCCAATATCTGATCAACCATTAGATTTATCTACTAAAAAATCTAATGTATCAGTTACATCAAGTCCTTCACCTTCGCCATCTTGCAGCATTTCAGTGACACATTCCGACTCTGAAGAAGCGGTAAATTTGAGCCAAAAATCGTCTCGGAGCACAACCCCGCACCATACGCAATATTTAAATACGTATCCACATTCCAATTGTTCATCTTCGTCTATTACCGACTTTGGATTATCACCCTCGCCCGGAGAGAATTTAAATGGCCATAAAAGGTCTTTACCTCAAAAAATACCTATTAATCCAATTTTACCTATGGACAAACTCTTACAATATAATGATCTTGCGAATGCTAGATCTCCTATTGTGAACAAACATATGCCGTCAGACACAAACTGGCAAGGATCGAGCCCGTCATATGAACGAAATTCTTGGGGCGACGAACACCAAACTCCAAATGAATTCGATGACAAAACGTTAGTACTTAAGAAAAATAAGGTGAAGAAGAACTCTGAATTTAAAGAAAGTGAAGGACAATTTGTATGTGACCAATGCGATAAAACTTTCGTTAAACAAAGCTCATTAGCGCGACATAAATATGAGCACTCAGGTTAGTGATATACATTGAATATTTAATCTTATAATAATAATCTGTAGTAATATGGTACTCCATTTAAAGGACAATTGTCAATAGCAATATATTTATTGATAACAACAGGCTACACAGGTCAAACGATAGAAAATAAGTTATGTATTCATTTATATATTATTCAAGAGTAATGTATAATAATAATACTCGTAAAGTATGAGAAAATCAATCATACAAAATACTAATAATTGCTTTATATTATATAAAGCTATATTTATGATCATTAACAACACACAAACGAACCAGATAACAATAAATATTTACATGTCATGGTTACATTAGGTAACTTATTGTAGATAGGGCCGATCACCTGGGTCATCTTGCAGGCTAGTGTGCGATGGGAACGTAGATCGTGAGTGGCGCACGTACAGGTACGAGTGAACACAGTGGTGTTGGCGGTAACAACGATGGCAGGTACTATGAGTACGGACTAGAGATGTGCGAACGTCGAGCACGCTCAGCCCAGTTCGCCACGATGTTTTTAACATGGCTACCGGCTACCGTTCATAAACTACAACGCCGAGTGATCGCAAAAATAAACTATATTATTTAGTCCATTTTCGAAATCTATATATTGCTTAGTCAATTTCAAAGCCTACACGATATTTTTTTTATTCTAGGTCAACGTCCCTACAGATGTTTGGAGTGTCCGAGGGCTTTTAAGCATAAGCATCATCTAACCGAGCACAAACGGCTCCACACCGGAGAAAAGCCTTTTCAATGCTGCAAGTGTCTCAAGAAGTTCTCCCACTCTGGCTCGTACAGTCAGCATATGAACCACAGGTTCGCTATTTGCAAGCCGTACAGGGATTGATTTCCCCGTGGTGGCCAGTGTCGGATAGTTACAAAATAACCGAAACTAACAATTTCGTGGTGAAGTTTCTCATTCGGTTCACGGTAAAACTAATCTGTAACGGACATTTTAATTGTGCTAGTTCTACGCGACGCAGACATAGCACATGCCAGATTCCCGAATTGAATTTCAACTTTGAAATAAACTATGCATCAAGTCGCTCAATAGGTGCTCTCATTAAATTGGTAACTAATTATAGGTATGTGTACTATTTTTTTTAATTACAGACGGATCGTACCAATATTGAAATAGTTATATATCGGTCGCAATTTGTTAGTGTAGTGAGCCACAGCAGCTCCACCTATCGCTCTCGATTTCCAAATAAAGAATATGTTATTGTCAAGTTTTTAATGACTATCAGATTGAGCCTTAGATATAAAGTTTCGCTTCGATGTAAACGTGTGAACTTCTAAAGTGGACATAGATATTTAGTGTTAAGTGGTACCCACGAGAAGATATTATTTGTCGCCCGATATTTAGATTGAAATTTAAATAATTTTAAATCGTTGCTCAACGTCATATTTTTGTACGTAGAACATTATTCGAATTTCCTAAGTATTAAATGACTAGTGCCAAATGTACCAAAGACATGTGCCATAACGAGCGCCAAAGACTAGGTGATCTTTTCGATGTTCTGATGATATAATCTATATGTGCCGAATACCAAAGGCCAGTGCAGTACAGTACCTGTAGCATAATACTCCAAAAATTTATTTACTTTATTTTATTATTTGTTTTATATTGTGCCAAGTATATTTAAGGTTTAAATGACGACCATGTAGTTATTCGTTTGAAGCTTACCATTGAAATAATAAATATGTGTGCAATTGCAACATCGAATGCAAATTGGATCGATTAGATACTAAGGTGGATGGACCACGTGTCTGTCGTGATGACAATATTGTAGATAATAGTGCCCGTAATAATTACATTTATGTGTGTACTAATATAATGTATTCGACTATATACGTACAAGAGAGTACACCTTTGCTTATACACGAAGTCTATATTCCGAACTTTTTTCTTATATAGTCATCTAAGATGGTGCCGACAGTCACGATCTTATCAGTATTCTTTATTTTCAAGTAAAAATCTATAGCCGTCTGTCAACAAATGTATCTTCCGTTTATCGTTCGTTGATATTTTAATGTTCGTGTAACTAAGCTTCTCGTATTTGTAACATAAGTAAATGTTTAGATAGATTAAATCTTACTTAAGTTTAAAGCATTCCATGATATACTCCTATGGGATCTCTACTGTGTTTAAAAAACTATTTCGATTAGTCCAAAGATTAGTGTATTATTAGGAACTGTACATAATAATTATTGTAAATAATAAAAGAATTTTATGTAAATACGATCGCTTAATCAAATTTAGTGCTTGTTGCGTGGCGCCCGGCGTCGGCGTCGGCGTCGGCGTCCCTCGACACGTCGCGCGTCGCGCGGCGCGCGGCCGCCACTTACAATGAAATAACAGACAATAATCGACATCTGTTTAACCAAACACAATAATGTCATTATAAATTATCGGTGTGGTGTAAAACAAATTGTAAAGCTGTAGCGTTATTGTGATTATATTCAGTATTTTTTAATTGACATCGATCTGAATTCCAATATTTTAAACAGTAGATACCGTCTAAGTTAGTAGAATTCCATTTCCAATTCGTGGTTGTTGACTAACAATTCACTCTGTACTTAATCAGTAGGTATGTTGTTTTGTTTACTTTTGTTATTGTCTCATCACTACCATTACTATTGCAGTGTCATTTTCTTCGAATTACATTATTATCATAAATTCAGCTCTGTTCAAATATATTGAGGCATAAACGGATGATTTGTAATAGGTTTACTTAAAATTACGTCATGTCAAACAAAATGTTTAGTCTGTTCAATATTTAACTAATGAAATTAATAGTATTAATTAAAAATATAACATTGCGGAGCATACAATAAATACAAAAAGTTATTTAAACCCAATGCACACAATACACCAATGCAGTGTCTTGCCGCCGGGTGGAACCTGAACGGTCCGGTCAGATAACATGAAAACAACAAATATGGAACTCTTTATTTTATAAATGACAGTAGGTCGCGAAGTGAGCCAAGATAGGTGGTATACATTATGTAATAAGATAATCTTATTGTATCAGACAGTGAAGGCGCAAGGTTCTCTCGTGGAAGTTATCCCTACCCTAGCGCTCATTGATCAAAGCGGATTACTTGGGCATCCTGTAATGTTCAAAATGGCAGCTGTGAAATACTTCATTGTGATTTGAATAGAGCAAGACATCTACATTTGTCACCTTCGCATCAACAGTATGTTAGAACAAAAAGTTCCTAAGCTAAATACGTTATAAGAGATACATACCTAACGATTATTTTGTAATTAAGTAGATAAAATTAACCCAAAGGTTTCTAATCAACGAATTACATAATTTAGTTAACCCATTAACTTTTTCCATTGAGTGCATTGTCGGGCCACCGCCCCGCCACTGTCGTCAGTTTGTTAGAGTTTATTAGGATTATATAATTGTACACTCACAAATTGGCGCCATCGTCGACGGTGGGGCCCTCGAGCTTATGTCAGTATTTCGGTACGGTAAAGCGGTAAGCTAATAATAAAATTATTAATATGGTTACAATTTCAAATCTTAACTCATCTTTACCTAATATAAACTTATGATCGGATTAAGCGAACCTGTTTGAATTATTTCATATTTTATTGTAATTAATTTAAGTGATTTCCAAATTGTGACCGGTGGGCTAGATAAACCAAAGATTAATTACGTGGATGTGAGACGGACCCTGTACCATATAGTTGCCCGTCGCCCCTAGCCGTAGTTGCTGTTACTTACATTTAGTCACGAGTCAAATATTATTTTATGTAAGTCTTGGAGTAAATTTATATAAAATGGATATTTTATTTTTCACATGAAGGCATGATGTACTATGGCAATGTTTAGTTAGGTGCGCCGCCCGTGCCGCGCACCCTTAGTATTTCTTCCTTTGTGTAAACGTAGTGTAAGTGATGATGATGATGATGATGATGATGATGATGATGATACGCCAAACGTGAATTCCTATTGCCATATTATTATGTGTTGTTGTGTTCGCGTGCGACTCGACCGCTCGACGCGACGCGATCATTGTTAAATTAACATTCTCTAGATTGTTAAACTTACGCATAGATTAACATGTGTTAAAATATTGCCTATATAAATTATAGTAATTCATTTTACTTGATATTATAATGTATATTGAATTTATGAATATTAAAATATATATATTGAAATTTCAATGCAACTTCCTGATTTTATTATTGCTTTCCTTAATGCTCTCTTCGCACTCCTCGGTGACATATAAATATTTCACCTCATCAAAGATCAATTCTGGTTGTTGAGATCCTCCGACTATTTCTTATAATACACCTAAGTATCAAGTAATAAAAGCAGAGACATCAAACTATTATCTAATACCAAAGTGGGTACCGAAGTTCCACTCTTTCAATCACACCATGGACATTAATTTCTTTTCCCCTTTCCCTTTTCCCCCCAAAGCTTTTGCTATGAAATGTGTTTGTCATATTTTTTCCAACCTATCCAACTTTCATTAGTAGTATAGCTGTTTAAAGCATCGTTTTACGAACGTCTACTTTTAAGGAGTTTTTTTGGAAAAACATACTTGCATGTAAATTTTTTTACTGTTCTTTTACAGTTTTGTATTAAAGTAAAGTTCGTTCTTTCGTACGAGGAAGGTTGACTCACGGTCAACTTAGTGTCACCTGTACGTACAAGTGCAAGTTCTAGCTGTAGTTATATCTGGTACAGTTTAGTCTCGTTTCGATAAATAATTGCGGGGACCCCGCTTTCTTATCCCTACATTTAATATTAGGATCTAGAGACGACTGGCATAAAGGTGTAACTGTATTGACGGTGGGTAGTTGCTACAATTGCCATAACAGTAAATGCGACTTAATATATCCGTACATATTATATGGCTTTTCGCTGGTGATGGCTTGTAGTTGTCAACATTGGGGTCAGAGGAAAGGAGATAAATCTGATATGAATGTAGAAGTATCTAACGGAGTTGAGATTGAGCTTATATTTTAAGAGGATTCAATACATTCTTGATTATCTGATGGGAGTAAATATGAAGTAAATACTCAGATTCACGGACATAAAGTGAACATCCCTAAGACCACCAGGTAAGTTCGGATTCGTATTTTCGTTATTGGTTGATTTTACGGTTTTACTTGTTCCATGTCTGTGATCTAAGAAGATGTCTGAAGTCGAGGCCTCTCTTGGGGCAGACTCAACTTAGTAGAGTTCAACCCCTCAAAGACACAGGTTTGCGCGTTTACCGCTAAGAA
>DWPT01003518.1:0-14343 GCA_018251895.1 Agathymus mariae mariae | reverse complement strand
AAATAATAACACGGTATAGCTATTAAAGTGTTTGTAAAAACCAACTCCGAATAAATATTTAATTCATTCATTCGTTCATTCATTATCTTCCCAATAAATACTATATTTATTGAAACGTTACTCAAATACCTATTGCTGGTGCACGCACCATGTAGATCACTACTTATTCGATGTTATGCAGCTCCGTCACCGTAACCGAAAGTATCGGATATCCGAAATAAAAATATATCACACACCGTAACCGAATCCAATAGAAAAGTTCCGAATGATCTCGCCGCCCGAGCCGACGCACCGGCCGCGTCGCTCTCGTCTTCAGACATTTTAATGCTATTGTTCTTTCTATTATTGTAATACTAGATAACACTTGGAAATAAAGTCAGAGTGTTACATTGTTAATACGTTATACATTTACCTAATATCCGTAACCGAAATTATCCTTAACCATCGGATAATCCGACATCATTTCATATCAGTAACCGTTGCCGAAACGGTAAAACATTCGTATATCCGTATCCATATTCAGATCCGAAGTTTCGTATCCAAAACATCCCACTACTCAGCGTTATTAGGGAAATTATAATTACGTATACGTTTAGTAGAGTTTCGCTGCGTAACTAATCGCCTTAGTGACCTTCACTCGTACACTGCTAGGGTTCAGTAGATTTAAAAACCTTATAGAGGAAGATAAAAAACATATGAGTGATTTCTCTCATCTTATCTCTCAGTAGAGATACTTACGCTTACCAAAAGCTGTAAACGTTGGACCTGAGTCGATAAATAAATTCTCCTTAACCGACTCGTTGAGTTTTACCGGGTCCAATTGCTAACTTAGTCCAGGGACCTCCTTAAGCACAAAAAGTTTCATCAAAATCGGTTCAGCCGTTTATGAGTTCTGTGAAATACACGCGTACAGAAGAATTTTATGTACGAAGATAAAACTGTAAAAGAAACGAATCTGTACATTAAATATTTTTTTAAAGTTTTAATGTAACCAAAATGTATTACATTGAAATTTTGTCTGTCTGTCTGTGCAAGTATCACACTAAAATCACTAAACAGATTTAGATGGTTTTTAGTAGATTAGTAGCTTATATTGTCGATCAAAATATGAGATACTTTTAACGATTAATTAATTTAATAAAGGGTACCGTAGATCAAATAAAAAAAGAACTTGTGTTATACATGCGAAAGTTACTCTGTCCGTCTGTCACGGCCAATTTGTTGGGCCGAATGTGATGGATTAATTAATTAATTAATTAACACAGGGTTGGTATGAACCCTGGAGAAGGATACGGCTACTAAATCCAAAACTTTCTTTCAGTTTTTGTAAAATATGAATGTTTTTAAATGATACAATAAATAAATAGTATTAATAATGTTTGACACTCAACAAATAAATATTACAGTATTAATTCACGCGGATTTAAATATAACGATTCAGTATTTGAAAAGCCAATTTATATTTATTTTATTACACGCAGCTTAAATACATAGATTAAATGTTAATCAAAGAAACGCATGATGTTGACCAGTTCTTACCAGGCGATAAGGGAACCATTTATACTCTGGAATGACTTCGAAGACCTTAAAAATGAACAATATAAGGTTAACAGGAAATTGACGAACACCTGATAAATCAGGTTGGAATGTATCTACACTACTTCATAAATCTGTAGTGTTTGTCTATCTTGACATTCCATTTTTTGTCAAATTTCATGTTGAATATTCGTTTTATGTAACGCTGACTTCATTTCGGCCATTTTGAAATTTTTTATGTCTCTACGTTCGGTTATAGCGCGACAACGTCTTGACCGATCTCAATGTAGGTTGTTATGTATTGAGAACACGCGATTGCGCAGATGATAGGGTATATAGAATATCAGTTAAACTATTGATGTCTAATCAAGGCAATAAATATGTTTTTTTTTTATAATAATGTATTAATACGACAACCGAAACGAAGTTGAACGAGAACGGTAGTAAAAAATATGATACAGAATCTTTTTACACTTGACACGGTGTTGGCCATTTTATGTAGGTCTACACCGAAATTTAGGTAGGTCTTGCAGAAAATTAGGACAAGCAAAGCGGATCGGAGTCACGCAATGCGCCGAGCACGGCTTGGCAGCGGGCCAGACGTGGCCCAACGTTGGGAACACGCCGCCCGACAACTGGACGAGGCGGCTGCGTCGATGCCTTCCCACTACGGGTGAGCCTCGCTCGCTTCGAAGGTGAAACAGGAAAAATCTATATTTAATAATAAAATTGCAATAGGGCTGAATATGTGCAAGGAATATTTTTGTGAAATTGGTCTGCTTGTCTGGTTATTCACGTGTCAACCTAAAACACTGAACCGATTTTGATTAATAATTGGTATACTTTTTATCCTGAGAAATGGATATGTCCCTATATTAGAAAGTTCCAAGACTATTAAATATATAAATTAATCCACATTGCAGTTTTATTATGCGTAGCTATTAGTTTCAACGCCATCTGTGGACGATCGTTGGAACTACTACAGGAAGCGTCAAACATTGTTTGGATGTGGTCGGTACAGCAGTGTGGGGAGAAACTTGATATTTCTAGAAGATCGTTAGTTGCGAGGCATTATATGTTGAGCGTTCGAACCGAACGGATGCATTACTGTGGCGAACCTGCCGCGTTTCCAAATGTAATTTTAATTAATCGCTGTAGTCTTTGATTATTTTACTGTGAATTGTTGTTATTTTTTGAAACAGACGTGTAATTTCGGTATACTGAATATTATTTCAGACATCCAGTCATTTCGAACCCGCCTTATAAAAATCCTTAATTTTTTTCCATTGTTATTTACTGTAAGGTCGCGTTTTATGCGGTTTAATAAAAATTTATTAAAAATACTACTTGCCTCGAAAATGTAGGGATACTTTCCGTGATTTTCTAAAATCGCATATAGCACCGCGAAAATAAAATTTAATTTAAAAAAAAATTACAGTTAATACCTTTCAATGCTAAACTCAGAATGATGTAATAGCGAGTTTGCGATGGTAAGTATCATGTGTAAGTATTGTGTTATCAGTAATATTATTAACACATTAATATTATTATTATTGGTATTATTATCTTTTCGTGAAGCCTGCCTGGCTAGCTACCAACCTCCTGCTTGAGTCAGACGAAAAACGACTCGTCGTGTTCCGGTTGGAGGCTTGGGTCAGTACTTCCTTTCTTACCTCCTTCTCATTTCCTGGCCACCAAAGCATCAGTGATATCTTTGGTCTTGCTGATGTCCCTGGGCGATGATGACAACTTACCATCAGACGGCTCGTCTGCTAGTTTGTCGGCTGTTAACATAAAAGAAAATGTGCATTTTTTCTTAAATTTGGACGTAGGATGGAAGGAAATAGCTCTTTGCCTCCTTACGAATCATTTATTTGTATGAGCAAACGTCAAATAAGATTTTGTATGCACATCTGTTTGAACCTTAACCGCTGCACGGTTTTTTATGCGCTTTTTATCAATATAAAGAGAATTTCATACTAAAGGTTAGTGTATTTAGGATAAACATAATATTTACAAAATGCCTGATAAAAACGAGAAACAATAGTATCGAATGTGGTCATGATTACGTTTACCGAGACTAAACAACAGCCGGCTGTTGGTGTTACATGATTTGGACAATTCGAATTGCGTAGTTTTTTATTTTGATAACATTGAAACACCATTGAATTCTTGAAAGCGAAGTCATCGTAATAAATCAAAATGATTTACAAGAAACATCCTTCGAAATAATAACCATGTTTAAAAAAGGAAAGATTACAAAAGTAAGACAAATAATACTGATAGCCAAAATAAAAATGTGCAATTGAAATAATAATTTAAAATTAATTATAATTTACAATAATTAATGGTTATGAACTCTTTTTTGTTGAATATATTTATTAAATTAAAAGTCATAATTTCATAATATTGTACATTGCCATGGCAGTGATTTATGTAATGGTACTCGCGTAATAGTTTAATGCAATATTTATAATGTTTAAACAGTAATGTATATAAAGTGGTTGCACCGTCAGTCTCTCGCAGAGTACTCTGACTCGAATCCTGCGCCAATTTTCAAAAGTATCACAATTTACCGTTCGACGTTGAGGAAAAGAATCAGCGTAAGTAACTCCACAGAATATCTTTTAAACCAATATGACAATTAAATAAAATTAAGTTTTTTTTAATATCATGTAACTTAGAAAGTTACTATGTTACTTATAAACTAGTCATAATGGAAAAAATAGAATTTTAATCACCTAAATTAAAATGCTTACAATAAAATATACTTATCTAAATCTAAATAAACAAATAACAATTACAATTTAAGTGTGTTACCTGCGCGAAATCAATTGCGCCATTATTTCCAGGCTTCCCTGTCATTAATGTTTATCTATGCCATAGTGCCTGCACACTTATAAATATCATACTAGATACTAGCATTTACCGTACTATAAACTATGGGAACTGTGATCCATGGGGCTCTCTAAAATATCTTGTTTTAAACAAACCATTCATATCTAATGGCCTTCCTCCCCTTTTGGCCTTGTGTGTTCATATTTAATTAACACTGAACGAGAATCGTTGTAAACAAAATATCTGGGTCAAAACATAGATGGCGCTGATACATGTAGGTTAAACAGGATTTGTAGATTCGCGTATTGCAGTTACATTGCAGCGAAATAGGCCGCATCTAGCGTAGATACGGTTTATAAATTTATACAGCTTGTGGTTTAGTCTGCAGTAATCAGATATGTCTATTCACGTACCTACGTATATACTACTTGATTAAAGTACTGTTTGAAAATGAAAAGGCGGGAAAATTTTACCACAGTACAAGGCTTAATTGATGAACGAACTTTCTACATCTTAAAAAAAGTAATTGCGACAATTTTGTTGCCAGTAGTAAATATTTATTAATTATTATTTTTTTGGGAATTATTTAATTAATAATTATATTTCACATAATTTTTTTAATATTTCATATTGTTGTATACCTTTTTAATTTAGATAATGCTTGTAATCAGGCCTCGCTTAGCCGCGTTAACTTGATTTTTACGTTCGCAGGTAGTCATCGAACCCTTAGTTATATCCGGTACTTTTTAAATTTTCCCTAATGTCATACAGCTTAATCTTTCTCCCGAGTCAGTATATATTGATAACAATCGTTTGAAAACAAGTGCCGTAGTTACTGAGGTTAAACATTCAGACAAAAAGATGGATAAATTGTTTCTTACTAGCCTATGACCACTAGGAGTAATGTATCTTTATTCAAATATTCAAATTGTCTCTTCTAAGATAATATTATAAACGTCATTTGAAAAGCACCGTACCATTATGTGTGGAAAAAAATCACAAGTACCCATGAGGTGCCAGTTAAGAATGTAAAAAACAATTCCGTCCCCATATAAAACGCTTTGACCCATGAAATGAAACAATTTTGATAATCCCCTTCAATTTTCCTAAACAATTTACAATGAATTAATCCGCGTTTATTACAGAAAATGCACCCCTTCCAAAATGTATCTATATTAGAAAGTAATCAGCTTTCGATGTTTCCGTTCGCGAAACACGAGCGTTTTGACCCTAAGCAATAACTCGAAATAATTATTACGCGTGTTCATCTTGAGTTTTATATTTCTTTTTCGTGTGTATCCTTTACACATAATTTTTGTACTGAACACTCTTTATGTTATGTTCAAGTCTTAAAATCTAGACGAATATATGTTTGTCACGTCAGTAGTATCTCTTCTCTCTCTGTCTTTTTTATATATTTGTTGTTTTACACTGTACTCCAGACATAAACATTACGACAAACTAATTATCTGTTAGCTCACACCCACCGAAACAGACAATTTTACACTTTCTTAGCAAAAATCCTTCAATTTTTTGTTATATTACTTAGTGACCTATCGTTTTCTTCCTATGTATTTTGTACATAAAGATTAAAGCTAAGGGAATTAAATGTAAAGAGAACCAACGAGATCGCTTTAAATGTTAAAAGAGTTCCGTCGAATGGATGTCTGTAAATACGATATTGACATACAGATTGTAAACGTCAATGTGATTCCTTCGATTTATCATATACTAATTCTCAAGTAAATATATCATTCGTCAATCATTAATTAATCGTCACAATCAAATTTACCGGCCCATTATTTTACAAAAGCGAAGGTTGGAAAACTTTTACTCGGCAGTACAGTAGCGTTATCGTTGCCTTTATTAAAAATCATTTATGGTACCAATAGCCTTGAAAATTTTGCAATGTTATCGAAATTTAAACTCAAAAATAATAATTCAATAGAGCATATCGAAATACCTTTTGTATGTATAGAAAATTTGTAATTTTGCTCTCTTCTAAAAGCATTCACACTTACGCTTTCCGCTGGTTACCTGTCGTTTTATATTCGAGTGAACTCCTTCATCTTACCTCATATTTGGTAAGAATTGCACAATATATCATGGTATAACTTTCGGAGCAATAGATAATTTTAATATGTACAATTATATACAATTTTTATAAAAATATCTTTTAACCTGCAGCTAGAGATATCTAGGTTATATAACTCTATCTATTTAATTACTTCCAAGAGTACTGACCTTCAATAAAAACTTTGAAATCTAATATGAGGTCTAAATAAATACCGGTCTGCAGATTTCTTGAGCCGCAGCGAAGTTACATACTGCTACGTTGCTACGCCATTGCTACGAATATACTTCGAGAAAATGCACATAGATGACATTGTTGAAAACAACATTGCAATATACTGCGCCATCTGTGAAAACGACTTAGAAACAAGTATAACAGAGTCGAGCGTGACAAGTGTTTAGTTTACAAAACAGTGGATAGATGGCGTCTAACATAAAACAGAGCGATAAGATTACAAAGTGTCGTAAGAGTAATGGTGAAAGTAAATTGCTACTGATATTATGAAGAGAAAGTGAGATTTTTATGAGCTCATGTGTGTGCGGAGGGTTATCTCCACGGCACCTATTAGAATAATATTTTACCATTTGAAAGGTATGTTATTAGGACAGGAAATAAAAGTTAATACGGACATGCTATTAAAAGCGCGGTAAATAAAATGTCGGCAGTCCGGCTGCAACTATTGTAATAGCTAGTTCACTCAACTAAAGAACTCATTCATAGAACAACGCGTGAGCTATTTCTAAACGTAATGCGTAGGTTATCTGTTCAAGGGTAAGGTTTCAAGTTATTAGTATTATATTTAGTAAAACCTTACGAGGCGTTTGTCACTTAACAACAGCTACACGATCCGCCACTATCAGCATCATACAAAAAAGTGACGTCGAAACAATAAATAAATAAAAACACGCCGCTTCTCACTCAGATAATCTTTGTACGTTTTGAACGTAATTGACATCCATATCAGAGGAGTTATCGCGTCGCGGCGACCGGCGGCTGGAGTGATGTGCGCAAAAGAAACTATTTACATGGCAGCGAATTCGATATTTAAATAGTTATGTTCGAAATTCGATTATGAACATTGACATAAATAAATGTTCCATTTTCAAAATGTTTTTTTTATTGTTAACACTAAAACAAGAGTAGCTGCAATTATAGACTTTGAAAGGTTCACGCTATTAATTTATTAATCTAAGTCATTAATACTCAAATTACTCACATAAATTAAATTGCATTTCACAAGAAAGTTACGAAAAATCATTCAATTATCTAAGCAGTAAATTAATAATTTATTATTGTTTAGTCCTATAAAGTTTCTAAATCTGACATATATGATTTTCTACCAAACACAAAAATAATATATAAACTGTTTCGGCTTTGAAAATAAGCGCATATATCGGTTATTATCGAGAAGAAATAATCGTTACGTAAAATGTGTAAAATCTGTGCCTTTACATTTGGTCAGCGGACAGGGCAATTGCCTTAACCGCTCCCATTGTCAGGAAACCCGAGCTCAGCAATGAAATTGTTTTGGGCAGTAAACTGTATGAAGAGCCAATTAAAGATCGGTTTTGGTTCGCCGACACTGTTCACCAGAGATGAATATATACATTTTTGAGTACCGTTGACCATCAACCAGCACTTCTGGTCACCGACAAAAAGTCGTCATGTTGTCGAACAAGATCTCGCAGTTGTCCAGCGATACATATACATAATTAGCGAATAAACCCACCCCATAGGTGAGCTGGTAATGACCCTGCTTGCCGAGCGAGTGTGACGTGCGGCACACGTGACAGGTAAATCTTTTTTCTAAGCTCGTGTGCTTCTAATGTCACGTTTGTGTATGTTCACGCGACAGACAGAATTTTTATTTATAATTGTCGGTGAAAAAAATATTTACAGTTATTTCATCGACACAGCACTATGGCAACACTATCGAGGTGAGCACGCGCTCCTTACCAGTACAGAGTACTGCTCGCGCGACGCTTGACGTGGGTTTAGTGTTCGAACATTGAAACACGAAGATATGCAACAGTTTGAGCCCACAGGTGAGAGATGTTTTTTTTAATTCCTAATATTAGTTTACACTCCGCCTATATATATATAGCTTATTCAAATTTTCACTCTTTAATAAAATATTTTCTACTCATGCACTCAAGTCCAATACATTTTAAAACATGAAGTGGATGACAGCGTTAATACAGGTTTTTAATTATTATTATTTTTTGTACGGGAGAAAGTAATCTCATATATAAGATATTTAGCGGAGTATAAATGTATATACATATTTATATTAATTGTAATTATACATTTTTTTATATTACATGTATTTATAGTATGTGATCGGGAAAATGGAATTTTACGTTAACAAATAATAATAAGGCTGGATATTTATGTAACTGATTGCTATCAGGCGTTTTTTAAATTTATCCCGTTGTCATACTCCTGAACTTTTCTTGGTAACCAGTCTCTCGTGTCGTAATTTTTAACTTATATCATCGCGTACATTATATTATTTTAACTGTTACGGGTACTCACGATTTTTGTATTTTTGTGTTTCTTACCGATATTTCTACACAACTACGTATATTATGCACACGGCGAGACTTACCGAGTCGGTAAAAAACAGACAAATACAAAAATCGTGAGTACCCGTTACAGTTGACTTTTTTTATACAGTATAACCGCCTATCTCCGGGCTAATGTACCTTTCAAACTATAAAAAAGTTGTCCAAATAGGTGCCGCGGCTCCGGATATTGCCCTCGACGTATTCACAAGCTCACAAAACTGTCACATTTTAAAGATAACCAATAAACTACGGTTAATTTGACCACAGTAAACGATCAAAATAACCATACCAGACATCATTCCAACGTTTGCACACTCACACCCCCGCACTGGGGTCCCCTGTGTTGCGGGCGGTATGGACGTACATAAATATGACATTACAAACACAGACGAGCCGAGAACAAACATTTGTCTGACACATTATGTGTGCCCCGGCCGGGAATCGAACCTGGGGCCCCTCGCTCGGCAGGGTCACTACCAACTGCATGGAGTCACCATTACGTCCACACCGTGAAATCAAGTCATCGGCGAGTTTAATTCTTCAAGACTGCCGGCTTTGTGTCGACGGTTGGGTTTTTAACTTATGTTTAACCAATAAAGCAACTTGTTGATCTCATCTTATCAACAACCACGTCTTCCTCAGACCATCAGCACGTTCGCTACAACCCTCTCAAAGACGAATGGATCCTGGTGTCGCCGCATCGGTGCAAGAGACCCTGGAGCGGGCAGACGGAACAGCCTCCGGCCGAACAGCCCCCGGACAATGACAATCCTCTCAGACCTGGCGCTGTTAGGTCCAATGGACAGGTGGGGAGAACCTTGACATCCTTGACAGCCAGCTGATTTAAAACGTTCTGTCAGCCATAAACGATCGACAAAGAAAAGCAACGTTCAGCACAGGAGTGGAAGTCTGGACTTTCCTTCATCAACCAAATGGCATTGCACTAAATTCTGAGTATCACGCTTATAAATTCAGAGTTAGACATACATACAAATAGTTTGCCTTAACAATATTAATTATTGCCAAACTAAACTCGCTTCGTTTCAGAATAACGCCTTGCGCTTTGAAATAGCACCTGCACTGTTCTACGACTGGGTTTTTAATTTATAAAAGTTTTATTTATGAACCGATTGCAATGAAACTAACTTTAAATGTTAGGCGATGCTTATTGCAATACATCGATGAAAACTAGAATATAATCGGTTAAGCCGTTTCTGAGTTTAGCGCGCACAAACGCACAGACAAACAGACACAAATTGTAACAACTATTGTATCGTGTTCTATTGCGTTAATAAAGGCCCCTAATAATATTTTCTTCTCATATATCGTTCATGTACAGAAAGCGATAAGTTAAAACTCATAACAGATCGACCAAACATCGTAGCGTATGTTTGTCACAGCGCAATCCTAAATATACATCGACGTACGTATTCCCGAACGACTTCCCCGCGCTCTTGGACAGGGTGCCGGAGCCTCCGCCGCCGGAGCATCCTCTCTTCCAGGCCTCGCAGGCTAAAGGCACGTGCAGGTACGATTGTCCAGCCCGAACTCTAGTGCAGACTGGTCTGCTATAGAACAATCTAAGGTAAATGATAAAAACTGGTTTTACGTATATCAAAGCCGGTTAACTGTCCTTGTTTCATTGTAGATGATCCCGCGGGATTCAATGTAACTCCCGATATAAAACGTATCCTATGTTTTAACCCACAATATTAGTTACAAATATGCCAAGTATCATCCAAATCTATTCAGTGGTTATATTGTGATACATGCACAAACAGACAGAGAGAATATCCAATACAAATATGGCTTTTATCGTTAATAAAGTGTTTCCGCATTAAAATACATAAATTATTTTTAATTTCAATTTGGCGACGAGTGCTTTGTTACCGGCAAGTCATCAATCACAATTGTCTCTTATCTGCTGATAATACTACCAACTTGAAGATGATTTAAACTTAATAAACTCGCGGTTTCCTGACGAAGTGCATCTATTGCTTTAAGTGAAAACGGGTGATTTGGCTTCCAGGGTCATGTGCTTCCACCCTGACTCGACAATGACGATACCTCTGATGTCTCTTGAAGAGATACAAGCGGTAATAACAGAGTAAGTGGTTTTATATCAAACCCCAACTGGAGTATTCATTTTAACTCATTCCCTTTTCGAGTATATTACTCCGTGTAGAATAGAAATACCCCAAGCTTCTGAAACGTAGTAGATGTAAAGTTAAACGTAGTAGATGTAAAGCTGATAAAACCGTCTGTCAATACCGTCTGTCAACTGTCAACTGTCAACAGTATCTCCTCGCCATTGCAGTGTCGTCGAAGCCACCTTAAGCTGCAAAAGTTTGTGGCCGTTGAAAATAATGTCATTAAACCTTTTCAGATGGATGAACCAGCTCAAAGAGCTGGGGCGCAAGTACGCCTGGGTGCAGATCTTCGAGAATAAGGGCGCAGTTATGGGGTGTTCGAACCCCCACCCGCACTGCCAGATCTGGGCTTCGAGCTTCCTTCCTAACGAACCCAGGATCAAGGAGAGGTAATATAAAAACACTTCTGAATGTGTAAAAAAAATACACAAATTTAATAAATAAATAAACTCACTCACACTCCCCCTCACTAGGGTCCCCAGTGTTGCGAGGGTCATCACATCCAGGGCATGTGAGAAAACCTACATCTGTCAACTAAATATCTGCCAACATTGAGAACCTATCCCGGGCCTGTTCGCACCTTCAGTCACTATCCATCGCAATCATATTTCCCGAATTCAATACGATCGCCAGTCATGCCGCTGAAAAAGAAATTGCACACAATAAACGAATCGTGGGTACATGAAACAGCGAAAACTAATAATTTTCATGACACAAAAGAAAGTGTCCGTGCGTTTGAACGCGATAATAAAAAAAACTGCATGGATTTTTATAAGGTTCTATGACAAGATAAAATATCTTCGAGGAAATTACAGCGTAAAATAAAGAAGGGAAGAAAAAAAGAACAGTAGATTGTGTCACGATGGAGCAAAGTAACGTATTGCGGGCGAGAGCGGTTGGTTGAAGCCAGTGCGAAGGGCAGGATTCTACAGTAAATTTGTAAGTTGTCAACCATTCGGTACGGTGCGTCACACTCCGTCATCGTCTCCCTATATGAGAAAAATAAGCAAGACATGCTTATATTTACATAACCAAATTACAGATTAAAATAGTCCGCGATATGTTCGTAAAAAAAAAAAGTTCCCGCGTTTTTTTAAATTTGGTTAGGAATGTGCCGATGGCGGCGGACGAGCTTCTTTTACCGGCCAGGAGTTTATCGAAGCGAATTGCGTTCAAACCTTTTAATTAAATAGTGTTACAAATTCAAAACTCATTTCGACACTGTTATTAAGTGCGCCGGAATGACACGTTTTTCTCGCACTCATCGAGCAACCGTTCGCTTATTGTTGAAAAGATGGGATTAATAAAATATTTGTTCCATAAAATAATCATTGCAACAGCCTTTACGATTTAAGATTGTCAAGAAAAAGAAATTGCAGCAAGAACCAATGAATAGATATAAAAGTAAACGTGAACGATTTGTAACACGCCTGATAAATACTGGTTCCAGTTATTTCGCTACTGTCCGAACACGCGTTGCTAAGCTTAAGAGTGTTATCGTCAGGGAAGCGGTTTCCGAGTCACCTTAGTATCTTCTACATGTATATTTTCCACACGCATTCGATTCACTTTGGAAAATCCCGCGGAATAAAATATATTACGCGGGGTTAAGGTATACTATATTATGTTCCGTAATATGAGTTACAAATATGCCAAGAATCACTTAATTCTGTTCAGTGGTTTCAACCTGATACGTGCACAGACTGATCGGGTTTCAAAAATGTGTTAACGGCCCTACATCGAAAACAAAGTATACCTTTAATAAAATAGTTTAAAATGCATACTATGTACAGATGATGCCGCGTTATGTACGTTAAAAAATACTCTGATTGTTTGCTTAGGAATAGTAATGTTCACAATATTAATACTAGGAATGAGGCTGAACTGATTGTTCCAAATTTCAGACTAAGCAAACCTGGTGGCTCTTTCATAGAATATTAATAATAAAATTCCATTGCGATTGACAGAAATACCATATTGTAAATTTAAAGCTCACGTCGAAGGCGTTCTTATGCGGAAAGGTTATTTATTACAAACTTGATGATTACTTTCAGGATGAGACTGCTTGGACATGAGTTTAATATTAGGCCAGTTCATAGCCATAGTGCGTTCTGTAACTGTAAGTAGGCAAAAAAAACTCCTCGGGAGTTTCTTGCCGCTTCTTCTTCCGAGACCACTCACGGACGGATCTGTTGAAGCGATGGCGTAGTTTGACGTTTGAAATGTGATTGTAAAGACCAACATCTAATAAATATTATTTCATTTCATTTTCATTTCATTACAGTTATTACTAATACAGATAAATAAACAGTTGAAGAGCTTTTTGGTATAATGTATCGAATCTATTTCAGAACTCAAAAGGAATATTTGACGAAATACGGAAAGCCCCTGCTTGTTGACTACGTGCAGCAGGAGCTGACAAAAAAAGTAAGTTTTAAACGCACCAGTACCACAGAGTAAGCAATATGTATTAACACAGAGTAAATACGTAAATCTCTGCGGTGAGCGTTCTCGCTCGATGTTACTTCAAGCAACCGGTAATGAGTTTGTAACACACATTAATTCGAATTTTGACATATAAAATGTGTCGCAGAAACGAACAAAAATACTTTGGTAAAAACACACTTCAAATGCAATAAATCTTTTTTTTACTACCCCTAAAATGCCAGGAGCGCATAGTACTCCAAAACTCGGAATGGGTGGCGCTGGTCCCCTACTGGGCGGCGTGGCCTTACGAGACTATGCTTTTGCCAGCGAACGGCACACCACAGCGGATGACGGAGCTGACGCAGAGCCAGGTGGCGGCGCTGGCGGAGATCATGAAGCAGCTCAACACTATGTACGACAACCTGTTTCGATGCAGCTTCCCGTACAGCATGGGCTGGCATGGTACGTTATCCCACCTTAATCGATGCATAAACATGCAAAGACAAGCAGTTTGATATCATTTTCCCCTCTCTCTGTGTACTGCTTTTTTTGTAACTATATATATATGCTTTAATGTTATCAAAAGGAATATTTTCGGCCGTATTGGGGCGGCCTCGAATACTCCCCCAATCCTTACGCTGGCAGAAATGTGTGATCGTAAGAGGCGACAGAAGCCAGCCTGCTTGGTGGTAGGGCTTTGCGTAAAGATTGTATTATCAGTATTATTATTAAGTCGTTAATATTATTATTG
>DWPT01003517.1:0-14343 GCA_018251895.1 Agathymus mariae mariae | reverse complement strand
AAAAAAACTTATTTGGAAAACCGTGTAAAAGCGAAAACGTGTAAAACGAGTACCGTGTAAATCGGGGGATAGGTGTATATATACATATATATATATTATGTAGATATAAAATTACTAAATGTGCCTTCAAGTAAAAAGTCCATTCAAATAAGCTACAACTGAATCTGTAAGAAACAGCATCGGTAGTTTGTTGCTGACTTTAAACAACTACATAAGGCAGCAACAGGATACGATGAAGACGCGACGTAGTTGGGTCGGTGTAACCATATGACGGCGCGTGGTTATCGTCATATAACTATGTATGTCTGTAGAGCGTAGGTCTAGTCAGGCAGTTTATAACTGATAACTGATGTGAGTTATAAACTGCCTACGAAGAGAAGGAGCAAGTGAAGATGATTTATTAGCTATTAAATACGTAAGCAAGTCTGTGATATACTTAAGTTCATACTTAAGTTACTCAATACGTTATGAATGATGACATTACATTCAATTTAAATTTTGATTATTGGTGATTTTCTCATCCTCACGGTTTTTTTTATATGCAAAACTTTTTTTGAATTTATTTAACACCGTATTTAATTTTTAATTATTCATTACCCTGACGTATATATAGCTAGTCCCATCGTCATCCTTATTAATAATCTGACTTTAATAGGTAAATTAATATAAAAGTGCAGTCATATTTAAAGTAATCCTAACAAAACGAATGTATTGTTATTTCTTGTTACTTTGAGGCTTGAGATTTGTTTTAAAATAGCGTTTTATGGTAACATATACACATTGGGTGATAGTTTCCTGCAAAATATCTCAAAAAACACCCAAAACGTGGTGTCACGCAAAATAAATAAAGTTGCGTGCGACAACTAAATAATATACGTCATCGGTCATAAATAACTAAAATGGATTTGCTGAACCAGCTGTGGCATCTTTTCTCCATCCTAATAATGGCTTGTACAAATTGTCCATATATAGCGTTGGCGCGATTGTCTGTATTTGATTAAGCTCCTAGCTTTTCATTATGGCTTATCAATTTTCTGTGGGATCATTAGTGTCAAACTTTTTAGCGGTGAATAATAATATACAAAAGCGTCATATAAAATGGTGAACCGCCGTTCCATGTGACTGTATCTTTATATGACTCTTTTTAGCTCTGTCAGCATCAAACGACAGAGCATTACTCGTAACATGTCGTTTGATTAGAACTGTAAGATTTGTCTCACGCGTATCCAGAATAATCTAAATAGCTTCAGACCAGATAGAACCTAATTTCATCCTAAAAAAGATATTAAATGCCATTGCCTGGTCAATGAATTAGCAGGATACACCCCAAGCAGGGTCGATGAATTGATGGTCAAAGAGGATCCTGGCTGATTCGAACGGTGTTAATTGGGAAGGACTCCCTCCAGCTGCCCAGCTGTCTGACGTACAAAAGTCGATCGATGAATGAATGGACTAGATTTAGCAAGTGATTGTTCGTAATAACCCTGCATTTATAATAGCCCTCTTATCGGACCGATGTAGCGTATGAATAATGTAACAAATGTAGAGTGTTTTAGGTCTTTTTTTTTTGCGTACAATTTCGTAACAAACAAGACATTTCAGTTGCTGTACAGCAATAGAATTCAACTGATGTCTACCCACAATTGCTCTTATAATATAGCATTGGTAGATGCGGAGGGGTGTTAACTGTGTCATGTAATACATTTGCATATCTTGCAATAGGATGTCGTTGGGGGTTACAAACGTGGTAAATGCATTTGTGCGATTATGCATTAGACGTGACTTTATTTCAGGTGATAAAAAAACTCTGATGCTTTGTTCCAGAATTATTATGAATGAATATCCTAAGAAGTTAGACTGATTATGTTCGTTGCTATTACAAGGATACATTTTGGCAAAATAATAAGTCTTTGCAGGTAATAATAACTAAGAATCAGACTTTAATAAATATACATAAAAAAAAAAAATACGATTTAATCCCTATACTAATAAAATTGATCGATCGATTAAAGTCTACCTATATTAAAGTTTCCAAAAAATATTATATGCAGTACAAAAATAAATCAAATTTAACGCAAGTTTTATTTCTCAATAAGATGTTCCTAAACGTTGCTTGTACATCGCGTCTTACCCTAGCATAGAATCTTTATGGCTTCGATTCTCACATCTTGTAACGGCCATTATATTCAAGAATGTTCTCGAGATATTCAAATTTAACTTAAACAATCCTTAAGAACTAAGGTTCATGCATGAAAGGCGTTAAACCGATGTGACAGTATTATAGGACGAGTGCGCAAAGTAGACAGATGAGACGTCAGTAGAAAATTGGATTTCGTAAAATAAATATGTCGCGTTTATTTTGAATTATCGTTAGCTATTTAAAACTGTACTCTTTTATATATGACCAAAGTGTAATATCGCTTGGCTTAGCCTACGAGAAGAAAGTTAATTTTAAGTGCGATTTGCTGGTCACAAAAGATTTACTTTGTATCTTCAAAAGGCGTTGATTTGATCTTTTTTACAAAAAGGCGTTCGTTATTGTGTTTCATTCTTATATGGATTAATTTTGCAGTTTTGCAGGTAAGGCCTCGTTGCGGTCCTGAGTGACACTTTCGTTATTTCAAATGGTGACTTTAAAATTTTCTTTCATACTTTTGTGACATTTATTTAAAAGGTAATCCGTTTGGTCCCGTTCTATTTATTCGTATATGAATAATCTCGTTATAATGGACGTAACAATATTTTATATTTGGTTATTGTGCTTATTATTTTTCATTGCCTATCGGTTTTGATTATTTGTAAGACTTATTATGAAATTGAATGTGTAAACTTAATTTAAAGCCCGAAATGTAAGTAAATTTAAATTATTTTTGAATTAAAAATTACTAAATCTCTAAAAATATACGCTTAATTCTACTATATGTACATGCAAATGTGTCAAGTCGCTTCTAACGTTATCCTTCGAAGACAGAGAATCTTGTAAAGTATTTTTAATTACATAAATATACAATGGTATACACACAAAAACACACGCGAGCGTACACACATGCACACGTACACATACACATCCTGTTTTTGTTCCGAAATTTATGTATTATATTAAAAAAATATATTGAATTGAAACAGTTAATGTTATTATTATTTATGGCCTACTCTCAGTACTTGATGTGACATGATAGTCTAACTAGTAGCAAGCTGGGTTCGCTCTCTCGCGTGCGTGGAGATTTTGAATGTTATTTAGGTATTACTAATAACTAATGCACACAATTATGTATTTTATATTTGGTTAGCAATAGTAACTGAAAATATTAACACGCTTCGTTTATGTAAACCAACTGAGCTATAAAATAAAATAAAATTTGTCAATGGAATTCAAAGATGGTCCTTCAATATGTTATTAATTTTCTTATGTAACTGTACACTTACATTAGACAGACCAAGACGTATTACGGTCATAGTTTAATAACTGGAATGGCCATGTGCATTATCAAATTATTGATTTATATATTTATGTTAAATAATAATCTTTACTTCATAAACATCATAATAAATATTAATTAATAATAAGTAAGTAATTTTTCATAATTTGTAAAATAGATAAACAAAATAAGTTCAGGTTTGTGTCGTTATTTTATGAATAGACGACCCGCCTGATGTTAAGTAGTTTCCGTCATCCATTGACATTATCAACTCCAAAGATATCACTACTGCGTTGTCGGCCAACAAAGAAGAAGACAGAAAGAAGGTTCTGTCTCTCAAGCCCCCAGCCGGAACACGACGAGACGTTTGGCGGCTGACTTAAGCAGGAGGGTAGTAACTAGCCACGCAGGCTTCACAAAAAGATAATAATACCAGTAATAATATTACTGACTTAATATTAATATTGATAATGTAATCTTTACGCGAAAGCCTACCACAAGGCAGGCCGGCGTCTGTCGCCTCTTACGACACCCTGTTCTGCCAGCATGAAATTGGGGTCAGTCAGTATTCTAGGCCCCCCCAATACGGCACTAATATTATTTAAATATTTATCTATATCCACGTCGATTTTATATGACTAAGAACAAAGTTTGATTACCTTCAAATGTCATGTTTCCGAAGCTTGATTTCTTTTTAGTTGCGAATTAACAAGTCATATTTGAACTCAAATTCAAAACATTGCACTGTTAATATTTTTATTAATAACATTTTGCGGTTGGTACATTATATGAAAAGACAGAAATTATTGCCAATCAAGAAACCCAAGATCCATTCCCTTTGAAAGAGCACTAAAGTATTAAAATAATTAGTTCTTTTGATAACCTCACCGCAAAGTAACCGATGAGAGGTATGGATACACAATCGTCGTTTCAATGTTCTTTATAACCGATAAAAAATTATGGTCGTTCGTGGCCGGAGGAAATAAAAAACGTGTGACAATTTCAAGACGCAAGTTCCTGTGGTACATCCACACTTGATGTTTATTTTATGCCTCTTAAAACAAGGGTCAGAAAGAAATCGATGCATTTGCCCTGTTCGACAAGGCGCGCCCGTCCGATAAATCACTACCTTAATAACAGTAAAAAGTCAATGATACATGAATACGGAATATAAATTTGGTTATGATTAAAACCGGACGTGTATTATTGACTCTGTATAATATGTGAGTAAAGCCTAGTTTATGATTGTAACAATTAAAAGGTATTGTAAGGTCATTGAGGAATTGCAGTGAAATCAACGAAGTTGCCGCAGTGCAGATAAGTCTTTTTGCATTTAACAGTAAACTCGAATGACGAATCTTTCTGCTTCTGGAATGTCACTCACACAACAGATTGGATCGATGACGGCTTTACGTAACCTTGAAAACACGAAAATGCTTATGAATTTATTTTAGTCATTCCTGGTCGCACGTTGTGTTATCTTAGTTAAGCAAAGCTTCAAGTAAATCTATATTTGTACTTAAAATGATAGTTATTGATAAGTGATACAATTTTACAATAAATTATTATTTAATGTTAACAGCAAGCATTTAAATTTGCCATGTCTTCTAAACTGGGAAACGGTAACGTTATATGTGGTTTATTAACATTAATTAACAAGCACGGATTAGGGACAAAATTTCTTATGTTTTGTATGAATAAAATGATGGATCATCTGATACAAACTTTAAAAGACACATCCATATTCCCCGTTAAAGTTACGTTATATGTCATCATTATATTGCGTTGATATTAGGCTACATAAAAGCATAAAATCATAATATTCTAATGCTCATCACATTTCCTATCTAATTTGCTTGAACATTTTAGCGGTTGTGGGCGTACGATTATTTTTATATCAAAACCTTTTAAAAGGTGCTCATGTATTTTACGGGCCGTGTAAATTTATCATTCACTTAACACGTATATGCGAAATTCTGTTGTAACATCTAAAACGATTTGAGCCGTCATCATCAAACTAGTGCGAAATTTAAGTTGGATGCACGTTATGAAAGTTACCGTTTGAGATAATGGTATGGGGACATTTGATCGATTGATTTTTTCTTTTTTATTAAAAACTCACGTAAAAAGCATTGTTAAAAATAGTTATTATAAATTAAAGGTTTATTTTAAAATATGACTTAGACATGAGTTTTATCTGTAGACTTAAGTAATAAAAAGTACATAAAAACATTGTTTCTTGCCGCCTCTTCTTCCAGAACCACTCACGGTAGAGATTTGTTGTAGCGGTAGCGGAATATGTCTTTCGACAAGTGTTTGTAAAATGTGATTAAAATTTTATTTCAATTTTTGCTGATAAACGAGCGGATGGGTCATGAACCACTTGATGGTAAATGGTCATCGTAGCCAATGGACACCTAGATGTGAGTGATGAAGAAAGCAGTGCCCAGAAGGTACTTTTTAACTGGTTCTCCAACGCTGCGATCGGTATACCTTTTTCATGGTTCAATCTTAAGAAAGTTGATCGCATAACAAATAATTGTTGCCTATGTTTGTTTCTTTGAAGACAATTACTTTAGTGTGTTAAATAGTATAAAACTTTTGGAGCTCCAAGTAAATAACTACCGGTAATTTTCATAGTTAATAATTGCATTCCATGAGTTTTATTGTATTAATATGAGGTCTTTAGATATGGATCGTTATATTTTTTTTTAATAGGGTTTGCGTGAAAGTAAATACAAACAAAAAAAAATTCCTCATCACGTTTGGAACTAATATGGCATTATATTTTTTCGTCACGCTACTCTAATTTAAATACAAAAGAACTCATTTAAATTCTTATCTAAATGCCGTTCCGTTATTATAATACCGAATACCATGCTGACTTGTTTTCGTTTATAAATGTACAAGAAACTTTCAACGAAGAAATAGAAAATGTAGTTACACATTTTAAACCACGCCTGTCTGTCACAGAGTGCGCTTTAAGGATTCGTTCTATGAAATGTAAGGTAGAGAAATTTTTCACTTGTCGTACTAAGTTAAGCGAGGGCATGCATACATGCGCTTGCGTTGATGGAATTAATGTATATTTTCTTAAATACCTACTAAAATTTAGTATCGAAATTGAAATCGTGTTAAATAATATTGTGTTATTATTTAAAATGAAAAATACAGTTTAAAACCAATTACGACTGTTTCTATAAATAAAAGCCCTTGTCTCGTCGCATCCTAACTTTAAAGTCGGCGTATTGTGTATTATTAATCGTTGTTTAATACGCGCCATTTCGCATTGACGTAAAACAAATCGTTCGCGAAGCGATGCAGGCCGTAGTAATTTACGTGCACATATGAAACTCGTTGATTGTTAGCGAGTTTTTAGTTGTAGTGTGCTCGAATTGGAATTTTGACATGACTTATTATTCTTTCAATGCAAATCGGTTTATGTGAAACGATTGCACAATTTGTATCATCATTGCGACCCATAACTTTCCCGTTGCTTGAGCGATTCGCTCACATTGAGAGGGTTTAAAATAGTCCAGCACGTTGGCCAAGTGAGTATTAACAGTTTCTATATATCTTCGAGAGTATTACAGAGAACGCGGATATGGAGCTTTCCTCACGAAGTTTTCCTTCATCGAAATAAGTGTCAATTAGGAATACGTGCAAGGCAATGAAAAATGAAAGAAGCGTTCTGAATTCGAAATTATCCTCGGCAATAAAACTAACAAGTGTTGCTTTTAGTCAAGGAGGGCAGGAGGTAAGTTCAATATGGACTGAGCGACAATAGGAGTAACTTATTTGAGTGTTAAAAGTTCTTCGGCTGCTGATAGTTATTGATAACTCACATCTATATGTATGGGGATCTCCTGGTTAGTGTACTTTATAAAAAGGAAGTTCTAATGAACTTTATTTCATTAGTGGTTTATTGTCCTAAATTTCCACTACAATATACATTCGATCGAAAAATCGATGCTGGTCTATTCTGGTCGTGTGTCTGCTGTGACTGCGTTCACTATTAGATGGATTTGTCTAAATATAAATCTGTTACATGTTTTAATATAAAATGATTTACTAATGCAGGTGTCAACGCACGCATGTAATTTTGTCTTTAATAGAAGGTTTCATCTTTAGAAGCCGCTTTTTGTGGAGGATAAGATATTACGAAAATTAATCTTCATATGCAGAGTTGCAGAGCTCACACCAGTCATAACTATATTATCACACATGTCTTTTTTAAAAATAACAAATCCTCGTAATTTCCCTATGTACTAAAGGACTTGGAAAAGAGTCACCAGATTAATGTATTATAAATAAAATATAATTATGATTTTAAGTTTGAGCTGGTTGAGAGTCGTAGGTTCCTCAATTGCCAAGTTTTTTACCAACAATAAAAAAATGTACACCAACATTTTGAATTCTAACAGTAATGCACAATGTGGTGACGTCGCACGGCTATTCAGCGGAACTATGCGGTCGCGCGGCAAGGAAACGGATATACACGACCGCGTCACCCTAGCGTGTTCTATAACATTTCACGTGGGACATTGCAGCATATAAACTACACTGCTTAGTTACAACATTAAACAATATAAAATGAATAGCACTGACTAATGTATCTGCATTGCATGCAGTGTAAACACAGAAATTGGAAATTGAATTTTGAGGTTCACAAGTTTGAGGTTTTGAGGTATAAAATTTCGAGTCTCCAGTATGCATATCTACTTACTCAACGAACCGATCACTTTGGCAACTTGGAGACCAGTTGCGAGACAATTCGTGTTATTTGTTGAAGACATGTTCTTACGATAGTTTTCAAATTCTAACGTCAATCTATTTAATAATTGGCATTAGTGGTTACAACAGATCTAGATTTTAATATATTTTAATACATTAAGTACATACTTAGTTCAGAACTGAATATTTCCATTTTGATAAATAGTTTCTACAATCCGATACTAGACCTTTGACCGTTTATTTCGCATCGTTTATTACGGTATGTCATTAAAATAAACTGCAAAGGTTGGTTGTTAAAATCAATCCTCTCTCATACAGGCGTTGACATACACGAAGATAAACTAAAACCTCAGCTTTAATTGGTGAAAGGACATCTATTAGTCTAAAACAAAGGGCATCAGTCATCAGCCCATAAACTGGAATTAATACCTCACGACTGAAGCGAGTCTCGTATTTGAAGTAAGACGAATAGCGTTCGCACCGAACTATGACTTATTTGCAAATAACCAATAGAAACTTTTGTCGCAAAAAAATATCTGTTGTCATACTGTTGTAAACGCTAACCAGACCTTGACACTTCGTTGTTCGGTTTTTGTATCACCGCTAAATCGCTTTTGGTGTGGTTTACGCTGAAAAGAAATCGTGTTTTAAGTTAACAACAGCAATACTCGTACGCAACACGCTGCACATAATAGTAGTATTATTCGGACCGCATGCGTTTTTATACTGGAAAGAGATCGTTCATTGATGATTTTTGTTATCTGCTTTGGATTTGGAATGTATTTTAAATATACATATGAGTATTATATTTGACTTTCTTCATAATTCTTACGTTTGCTCTGTAACATGGCAAGTTAGCACGCAGTCCAACTAGTGTTTAAACACTGCATACCATATCTCCCTGTAACCAAACTCAAACAAAATTTACAACAAACGACACGAAACACGAATTCCCGGTAGACGACATGCGAGAAGACGTGTGGTACGGTGGCTGTCATATGACCGTGCTGAAGTTTTACAAGCTTCTAGTTGACTGTTGAATGTTTCTAGAAGACTAATCTGTACGTGTTGAATGAAACAATATCGTTGAACTAAAGACGAAATTCGACTATTTGTTTTCGATTCCTCCATCGTCATAAAAGGGATCTTTAGGATATATTAATAAACTAGCTGTTACCTTGGACTGTGCCCGCGTAGTGTCTTCTAGGTTTTATGACATTTTAAGTATTAATATTAATTTCACATAACTCATCTGAACAGTAAAAACTGAAAATATAAGTAAAATCATCGTCAGGTTAGTGTTACAAATACTTGTATTAAAAAAATCTTTCCTGTACAGGTTCGGCTTATAATTTTTTATTATTTTTCTAGAAGTGATCAATGAATTAGTGGATGATTCGGTTCTTTGTCACTACACAGATTTCCGCATTACCCTCGAGGTACTCTGTAAATAATGCATTTACATTATTTACATGGCGGGCGAATTTTAATTCTGTAGGCTTTCATCTTTAAAAACAAATAAAATCCATTATTGACGCCATCGCAAATTGAAATTATTATAACCGATTAAAAAAAAATGGAATGGTTTTTTTTTGTTTGGGTGTATGTATTTCTTTTTACATAAACTAAGTTAATGCTTGACAATAATTCCACTTGGTGGTAAAAGGTGATGAAGTCTAAGATGTTGAGCGCATTAACTTATAGAAGCCTATTTACTCTCCTCTTGAAGATTCCGAGATTATATTATATAGTAGTCAGGAACACCAACTCGGGCAATTATTTATATATGTAAAACCATAACTCCGATACTTATTTTGTTTATTCGTTTTTAGTGTTATATACTATTCCTTATAGTAGTAGTATTATAGGCTTGGAGTTGGTCCCTATTGAATATGAAGAAAATCTGATGATGAGTTTTAAGGATCGAAAGTTCAGTAATGTCTTAAAACATTTTATCGCAACAGTGTGAGCTTATGAGCTTATGATAAGTTATGACCATACCAAATTTAAAAAATATATACATTAGTTTTATAGTTAATAAAATAAATATAAATACAATTATTTCTGACTCAACATCATGTACCTAGTATGTAGCAACCACTTAAAAAAACATGAACAGAATTTTTCATCATTACTGTTTTATTATGTATATCGACTACAAAAATATCTTTAGAAGGTAACACGCAATAAAATTTAATTATTTAACTTAACACTCTTCAGTGATATAAATCTTAGTATAGAATAATAAAAGATATCGTAAATGCTGAGTCGTAATGAATAGGCCATCCACATGCACGCTAATGTAACGTATTCAAAGCAACTCGGTGTCTCGATGAGCACGCCCGAGCGAGCTGTCTCTAACAATTTGGACGACACGACAGAAATACGACTACAATCGCCCGAAGCTCGAGCGGAACGGCAAATACCTTATCGAGACGGGAAATAGAATAACTGTGTTCTTATTTGATTATTTATATACGATTTTAAAAGTAGCTCTGTCTTGAGTAGAAAGTAAGTCTTTATTAATATGTATACATGTAAGTATATATATTATTGATACTGTTAAGAGACTAATTATAAAGTTTGGGCCCCTGAAGAATAAACTTTATTTATATAAACAACAAAACCGTACGGGGTTCGAATCTGTACAATCTTTTGAAGATTTTAAAGAACATTGAAAACTTTCTCAGTCTATTTATAACGGTGGCGTGTGAAAATAATCAGTGAATAGATTAATTTGGAAGTTGTTATATTTGTATTTTATATTGCAGATCGATATGTAGGATGCTTTGTATCCGGGGAAATGGTGTTCCCGCGAGTCAAGAGTACCAGAGCTAATAAGGAAGTTCTGTTAAATGATGTATAAACATTATAATGTCTTGTATATTTTTACTACGAATAAATATGTTTGTAATAGAATTACTTAATAAATAACTCACGAATATTTTTTTATGTATCATGTTTTTATAACGTACGAAAAAGTATAAAATTTTTTGTTCTTTTTTCATATTTTCATGCATTGTCGTCCACTTCTGAGCTATGGCCCAAATATCAAGTTTCTAAGTCATCGGAAAGTTACTTAAACAATAGACATACAAGAAACCGAGTTAATAATTAAAAAATAATAACTTGGTAAAATATGGGGTAAATTCAAATTCAAAATCATTTAATCATACAGGTATTCTGTAAATACATTTATGCACGTCATTTTTTGCTTCTACTGCCGTTTCGGAAAGGTGCTTTAACATCGAGGAGAAGAAACGGCGAAAGCAACTCCTCAGCACATCTTTTTAACAACACCTGGTAATTACAAAAGTTTAAGCCTGTGCGGAACCGGTTTCGACACTATTATTTCCAGACGTCCTTTTCATTAATATATTCGTCTATACTATGATATCCTTTGCCTATAAGCTGTGTTTTAATAAGTCACTTAAAAGTTCTAATGGGCAACTCACGTATCAACTTAGGAATCTTATTGTAAAAACGAACTCCAATCATAACAAAACGCTGAACCTCTCGAAGACGATACACATAACACACACTAAAGATAAATAAATACAAGTATACATATATAGTATACGTATAACAAAAAAAATTTGATTTTGAGTCAACTAGTAAAAATTTTGATTTTATTTGACTGTGATTATTGATGGTTGATGGCGATTAGCATTAGTTTAGATTATATGACATACACGATAACACGGACAAATTGATGTCACAATTAATCGTAAACGTGAACTGAACCCTTCACATTATTTAATCACAATTATTTATTTATTTAATAACAATCACTGTTTTACACAGGCAACTTTCTGTATTCACAAATACTGTCTAGTAACATTTGTTGCTTCTTTATTTTTCTATTCAGCGTGATATATGAGACGTGGATCCGCACTTTTGGATGCTTTCCGTATTCCCTTTCATGTACGTCGCTTTAAAAATGAATGCACGGGTGGTTCCGTAGCCACTGTCACAAGATCTGTTGAGGAATTTTGTGAGTGTAAGGAAACGAATGGGTTCCCTTGAGGTTTCTATCATTGATTTCGCTATTGTCCAAACAAACATTCACAAACAAATAAAAGTTCACTTCACATTATTGAATTGGTCATTCTAAAAGTTTAACCAAAATATCTATATAGTAGAATTCAACAAACCAATTAAATAATACGCAACTCTTTATCAATATTGACTGATTCATAAACGCTCAGTCGATATCCATAGCTGAAGCTTGCTAAGTAAATATAGATATACATACCTTTGTAATGTAGATAATTACTAAATAACTTGAATATTACCAAAAAGGGTTGACTCTACTTGAGTGGGAGATATAGTTGTAGTAGAATTAATGGTTTGTTTATGCCTTTATATCACACACTGAACCTATTTTAATATTTTCAGATATTTCCTTCTTCGTCTATCTTAGTTTAAGATAGACATCAAACAAGACGTGATTTTCGTCTAAACACTGTGTTAAAACATAGTTAAGTGTCATTGTCAATTTATTCCATTTTTAAAAATACTTTTAATATTATGTAATTGTGTAATTGTACTTCACATTGTTGTAATAAATGTTGTCATACCTATATTTATTCATTTATTCACATTGTTATTTATATTGTTACATATCGTTATTGTTGCCATTAGGCGAGTTCTATTACTTCAAAGTGTGTTTTTCCTCATGCCTATTTTTCTTCCTCTGTACCATACCAACACGATGAAAACAAAAACATATGGAACACAAAAAAAGTTACAAAGATTGTCCAGATAATTATTCAAATCGACTAGATTACGATATTTTACCACTTTTTATCGATTCAAACTTGTATCTTTTAATCTCCTGTTCATATACAAAAGATGGCATTACATGGCCCAAATAATATATTGTATTCATAGTATTTAGGTAGATACGACAATTTAACGGTCAGGAATCCAATAAATCAAGTTCTTAGTTGAAATAAACCCACATGTCTTGAGATTACGAGATTCCTTGGAAGTAATCACTGAAGCCTTTGATAGCGTGTCTGCGCTTTGTCCGCAACGATTGTGGAGGCCTAACGAGGACACGCAAAACATTAATTCAAGTACAGCAATTTCAAGGCGTTCAGACAACAATAATAAACGTACGTTCAGTGAGTGCTTCAATGAAATATACTATTGATAGCGATCGTCAAAGCGTGTGCACGATTATCGATGAACGAACACTATGTGCGTATAATTACTAACTTTAATAAATTATGTTAATAGATTTAGATTTATATGAAATATTGAGGACGAATCTCTAATTCGTATAGCGTATAGTAGACACGAGTGAATGTTATTAATATTTAATTTTGGGTTTCAAAATACCTAATATTTGATTCCACGAATATAATTTATGTAATTATAATTTTATTTGCAAAGTTTATCAATGGGCCTTTATACGACTTTTATTATCCGTCACAAGGCAAGGAGCAGACTATAACGAACTCAAAGCGGCTAATGCCACAGCATGTCTTCTTCATAATATTGTTACATTTTCCTTTAGGGATAAGGGAGTTGAGACTGTCCTGCATCCGTCCCCAGATAGAGTCATCCAGTATTTTCACCTGGTGGTCCTATCCAAGGTAAAGTGAACCGTACAACGGCTCTGCTACCCATCAACAGAGATCTAATGTGTATTCATGTTGTATTTTCCAGAGAGATACTAATCCAACACGTGCCAGTGTACAAGTCATACTAGTGTAACATAACAACAATGGACCTACACTTGGAAACGCATTTCAATGGGCGTAGCGATAACGATCGACGTTTGACGGGGGCGACAGAGCGGCGATTATCGCGAACGAGGAAGCGATCGGGCGATCTATCTCCGGCGGCCAATTAGCCGATTAGAGGAACAACGCCCGCCGACGCAGATAGCTGCACGTTTTTATGCAATCACTCTAATGTACTCAATATAAAACTTGTATGGTGAAACGAATCAACACTAACATGGCAACTTCTTTACTTATCCCTCACTACTACTGCAGCTACTACTTTTGGCCGTATTGGGGCGGCCTAGAATACTCCCCTCCCATTCCCACACTGGCAGAACAGGGTGCCGTAAGAGGCGACAGAAGTCAGCTTGCTTGGTGGTAGGGCTTTGCGTAAAGATTATATTATCAATATTATTATTAAGTCTTTAATATTATTATTGGTATTATTATCTTTC
>DWPT01003516.1:0-14346 GCA_018251895.1 Agathymus mariae mariae | reverse complement strand
TGGCCCACAGCAGGGCACCGTAATCCATCACCGAATGACCAATGCAACAGTTCGATGTTCTCACCCAAACCAGGGCATCGTAATCCATCACCGAATGACCAATGCAACAGTTCGATGTTCTCACCCAAACCAGGGCACCGTAATCTGTCACTGAATGACCAGTGCAACAGTCTGATGTTCTCATGCGTTCTAAACGCGCTATACATAATTCTACACATAAATAATAAAATTAATTTAAATATGAATACAATGATACTAACCGGGACGGCTTAACGGGCACTAACTTCCCTGCTATTATAAAAATTTCTATCGATCACTAATCGAACACTTGACCGTGTTCCTGACTCAGGATTGTCACAATCCATCGTCTAGGAACGCTCCATACTTCGTACTCAACGAATATTCACAGCTAATTGTAATAATTTTTGAAGAGTATTTAAAAACAAAAAACAATTCAACAGAAAATTATAATACGTCCAATACGAACTAATTATGACATTGTATAGGAAAACATGAAGATGTATTTACTGACCGTCCGATGTCGATTGCTAACCATTAACTTTTAGTAAATTGAACATAATATAGATTGCAAAAAAAAAGAAAAAAATTGTAAAGTGGAGAACGCAACTATAATAAATGTACAAATACATAATTAAATACATTCAACAAGTAAACACCAGCTGAAAAAACTCACCTGACGCTGGCTCTTCTTGAAAAATTTGAACTTCATATTTAATACGCACTCGAATCACACAAACTATGTACTACAACGGCAATAAAACTAACAAACCAACATCACAATCAACGCATCGAATTCAATTCGTGCACAAGGTCACAGATAAAATACACCGAAATAAACGAAAGTGTCCTGAAAACCGAATGGCGGTGTGGAATGTAGATAAATAAACATCGAGTAACCGACCGACCGTCCGTCGAGTACTAGGGCCGTGCGCCTTGTGAAGAGAAATTACGAGGGTACGCTCCACGTACGCTGGACTGCGATGCGATGCGCTTGGCTGTGAGCGACTAATGGCCCTATACGGTAAGAACGTTTCAATATTGACGACATATTAAAAAAAAAGAGAATTCAAAGACAAATGCATCAAAATAACGAAAAAAATAACGACAGGTTATCCCATTGAGCTGTTTAAGAACGATTAAAACATTCATAGTCAACATTAATTAGTAGAAAATAAATTAATTTATTTTCGGTTTATTTAACATATATGACACATTAAAAATATGAATTAAATCTAATACAATTTTAATTTAATATTCATCAAAGCTGATTACTATTGGTTGCAGTTCTCAGATGGCCTTTAATTCTCGATGCATTTATTAAACCATAAAATACTTTGATATAAAAGTTAGAGACGTTGCATACAAATCCCGTATCACTTATTTACACTCATAATACACTCTATAGATAATAAAATTGAGAAATGTTTGAGGTACATGATAAGAAAATCCTTATTACCGTCTGTTCTTGTACAAGTTCATGTAATCTCCATTAAAAGATTACGATACATATATTCAGTACACGAGCCTTTTACAACGATAAAATTACCTCTAATCGACAAACCGGACACAGGGTCGTGTTAAATTTACATGGTTCTAAAAAAAGTCAAGTAAATTATAAGTACTCAAAGCGTCTGAATGGTTTTCTTCTGGTCAGATATTGTAACTCTTTCAAAAATATGTTTTATACATTAAATGTACCTATGTTGTAAACGTTGAATTTAAACAGTTCGTATAATGCCTGTATGAACGACGAGATAGAGAAGTTCCAGTTCAGGTCACTTCCGGTCTAAATCCTCATTCTGCGGTCTCGTGCACAGACATCAGAATGAGGATTGAAGGAAATGCTGGGCTTTTATTACTTTTTTAATGTTACGCCGATACATATTGCACTGCGATTAATTATTATATTAACAACTGAAAAACTTTTAACTAGTCATACATCCCCATCGTAGACAGATCTAATAAGATGGCAGCGCCTGTTTGGAAACAACGATTGCATTTCCTGAAGCGAATACATATTTGCTGGATGCTGGTATTAGCATATTTTGCAAATATCCTGGACAAAAATAATATTAGAAGTTGATGCCGGTCCTTACGAAAGAGATGAATAGATCGTTTCACACGTCCGGAATCTTAATTTAAGTTACAGGTAAATTTGAAAGATAATGTATGCTGCTACTGTTCTACCCACACAATACTAGTATGTTTATTACACTATTTGGTTATCCATTCAACTAGCTCGCAGTCGAGAACACCGGTATCATAATAAAATGTGTACAACCCAAGGTGAGTTATGCCTAAAATTATGTATATTCACTATAGTCCATTTCGAACTTTGTTTACGAGGGTAGACACGCAAATAATCGAATAGCTCTCAACGTCGTACGTTCCGTGATTCGCTCACCTCACAATCATTAGTTTACCAGCATGGCACGCCGCAGTTTTGACCTCATTGCAAATGAAAAGAGATTATTCGAGTCGCGTTTATATTTATAGCTGACACGGTCGTTTTACGTCAATAGGCGTCAAGGGAGCAGACGAGTCAGTTGGTGATAAATGATCTCCAACATTCGAAACGCAAATGGAAGTAATATAAAATATTACCCATTACGAAAAGCATTGAATCGTTCCCACGGGGCAAGCGGGGAGCTGCTTTGTTTATTGTCTCTCCGACACGGCAACCGTCAAGTTAAAAACATTTCACAGGTCAGTTTCGGCGGGTGTTAGCTTGCCAGGCAGGTGACGAAAACAACCATCACGTACGAGTACCAACGGGATTCAAATTGTAACCTGCTTCACATTTCAGCCGAAAGGATAACGTCGGAGAACGTTTTTTTTAAATTATGAACAAATGAAACGCTTCGGATGTTGGCAACGTTCAGTATACCCTCACGTTTTTATTTTTAAAAAACAAAATCCTTCTCCTCTTTCGAAGTAGATGAAAAATGGATTAAAATTTCACGATCTCAACATTCACATTCTGTGTAGTCCCTCCTAATAATAATAATAATAATAATGGAATGCAATCAGCAATTTTTCTTTTATAAATTTATTACCATAAAAAGACGAATATTTCCTCAAATCTCAATGAATTAAAAGGTTATAAGTAACCACTTATGGACTCGGTACTTGGACAGTGACAAAGCTAGTTGAGTAAAGCGGATGGTACTCGTCAGATAACAGCCTTGACCACTACCCAATCCGCGCTGGTGCAGCGGTGGTGTTCTAGAGTTCCACTAAATCTCCTACAGTGGACTCATAATAGATAAAAGTGAAAAATTTATATAAACAATTATGGTATTTGCTAGAAATGAAAAAATATATATATTGAAAATAAATTCTTAAACTATATTTCTAAGACTTCAGTAGTCACACGAGTAGACGCGGTTAGTCATAGGGGCTAATCGTCACCGACCATAGATATTCGGCACCGATGGACCGCCGATCAAAAACAAATACTTCAAGTGAACTGTCGACTAGGTCAAATGATGGAGAACTCACCTCGTGATCAGGTCCAGGTTTCGACGCCAATCGTGCTTCTGTCAGTTGGTTTTTCAACGCCCTACGACAAAAAAAAAACTTTCACATACTGATCGATTCTTCCATCTGTTACATTCTTGTTCTATCTGTATCTATTGTCAACGTTCGAACACTATTTAAGCGGTGAAAGCAGAAGGGTGATGAAAAGGTTTTTTTTTTAACAAGTTAAATGCTTGACTACAATCCCACCTTAAGGTAATTGGATGAAGTTTAAGATGTTGAACGCACTTACTTATAAGAGCCTATTCACTCTCCTGTTAAAGTAAAAAGTATTTAAGCGGTCTAAAGAGGCGGAGACTGATAAAGTTAAGATTCAAAATGTTTTCCTCATGTTTCAAACTAAGAATAAACAATCACTACATGTGAGGTTATGGAGCACGTTAGTACGCAAAAAAGGCACATATGTCGTATCAGCACGTACCGTGTATAATTACTAGATTTATACAGGTCAACCGTTAGTAATTCATTCGCACAACATAACAATTTGCGGCGCTGGAATTTTTTTTTTTTTTTGGAAAATAGGCAATAGGTGTTGTAAGTTCCAGAGTTTGTGGTCGAGTCAGTCGGTATTTTTACCGCCTGCCAAATAATACTCCCTAACTTACCCTCTCTTACTCTCTTTACTAACTGCAACAAATAAATGCACTTCTTATACAAAGAACTGTAAAGTCGAATACGTACCTCAAAAAATCAAACATGAAGCGCCTGGCGCCTGAAGCGAATAACAACGTCTAGTGCGGGAACAATTGACGCGATAGTCGATTACCAATTTTAAACAATTATTCCCTTAAGTATTTATTACTTCATCATAAAACAGAAAAACTTGAACAAATTCAAAATAAACTTTTTTTTATAAACTTATGCACGTCATCTTCTACTGCAGTTTCGAAGAGGTGCTTTAACATTGAGTTAATAAAACCGCGAACTCCTGCGCACATCATTCAAAACAACACATGACAGTTAAAGCAGGAAGTTTTAATTTGCGCGGAACTGGTTGCGGCACTGTTATTTCCAGGCGTTCTTGTCATTTATATATATACAATAATATCCAATAAGTACATAACGTATCAACATTGGAAACTTATTGTAAACACGACCACCGAGCCCCATAAAACAACTATAAAGTACATATTTATAAACTAATTAATTGATTGCTTGACGATAGATAACATATTTATACTTAGGTAATTAAGTTATTAAAGATATATACAGATGATCACGATTCATTTAGAGCTTTTCAATCTTATTTTCACGACGGATTTTTTTTATTGTTTTAATTTTCATACTAATCATGCAACTTCTACTGAACAGGGGCCATTCATTAGTATTGTACTATGCTCACATGTACAGTTCCTCTGCTTGTCGCGCTTGCTTCTCCCGACGGCGCAGCAACGAAGCGCAATGCTGCAGCGCAGCGACCGTGGCGCCACACGTCGCCCGAAATGAAGCGGTCGAAGCGCGCACTTCGCCCAAATACTTCTTTAGCTCGACGGCTGCAACAAAATTGCATGCATTAAAGGAAATGTTTTCACAAACTAGATAACTATTTAAAGACAAAACTCTTTCAAACGTACAAATGTGAGTAGAAAATAAAACTCTTTGGAAGTTTCTATCCACTTCTTTTTCCGGGCCCAATCACAATTAGTATAAGTTAAGAATATGGCAGAGTTTGCCTTTCAAAGCGTATTTCTAAAATCAAACTTCGGAAATGTTCATTTCCAATCCATATGGGCCCAGTGCGAATTCTCACAGGGGTGTACGCGGTGTTTATAACAGTACAAGGTAGTCGTTACAAACATCATTCTACCATCGGTAAATAATTTTTGTTTTATAGGTATTATTAATCGCTTATCAGTTCCCAAAGCACGGGAGGTTCCTAGACTGCATACTTTTCCCACATCTAGCCACAGGTCATACGTCCACACCGCCCAGGTAAAGTGTGTGAGCTACATGGCAATTACGTCATAAACAATAAAGTCGTACCATCCGCAATGGTGACGGCGTCGATCGCGTCACACGCGTCATCGTTTATCTGAGGGCAGGACGCTACGCACAGCTCGAAGTACTTCTGCAGCTGAACGGCCTGCTTCGAGAGCAGATCGGTGTATGTATCCACTTCGGCGATCTTTTCTGTGATCCGTCGCGAGGTGCGGCCTGAAACGTCCTAGTATTAATCTCGTGGAGGTACTTTGAAATATTACAGTCCGGCTTGTCTCAACCATACGTAATAGAACAGAGTTTGAATAAACTCGAGCGCGGTCAGTATTCGTTTCGGCGGACACGTAAGCCATCGCCCCGGCTATGATGTATCGTAAAACTTCGACTTACGTCGGAAGTCTTCGAGAACACTCGAGAGATCCGTACCTCGAAGTGGACATCGTCTCCTTCGCACCAGATAGTCGGGACTTCTAATGTGTTTTATGACAAGAATAAATCAATCATCACCATGTGATCCTGTTGATTGCAGCGACGTAACGGATCCATGTCTACGTAATCCACACCCATTGGAACTGCTGTCGGAACTAGTACCATACCCTGACTCCACCTGCAACATGTTTAAGTTCTGTTAAAATTGACAAAAGCATTCTTATGAAGAAGCGTTATTACAAACTAGATAATTACTTTAAAGAAAAATTGCGTAGGTATGAATTTCATATATTATTACGTGTGAGGATACACGGATTCGAAAACGCCAAAGTTATTTAATATATTATTACGTGTGAGGATACACGTATTCGAAAACCCCAAAGTTATTCTGCACTTCATCAGTCGCAGTTGCAATCGTTGATCGCAAGTATTTCTCTTCGTAAGGAGAGAACTAATCGCTTTCTTATATGAGATCCGAATGAACTTGCGAATGGCCGCTATTTATATTAATTTCTATCCCTTCCAGAAATTTTTACGCCATTCGCGACAATACGCATCGCTTCACTGGGAAAACAATAAACCCATGACGCAGGTAAAAAAAAAGACGTTCGCGATATTCGGCTTTTTGTTATAGGCATAAGGGCGAGAGTCACTTAAGATGCGTGCAAGATTATTCTTACCAGTACCTGGGTTTAATGGTCTCTATTTTTTTTTTGCCAAACTCGCATAAACCTTAGTAATAATATAGTCTTAAGAAAGTGATGTGACTAGAAAAAAATTTCCTTGGAAGTTTCTTGTCGTTTCTTCTTATAGGACCACTCACGGTAGGGATTTGTTGAACCGATGGCGTAGTTTAACTCTGGTAAGGTGTTTGTAAAAACCAACTTGGAATAATATTTTATATATTTAATTCCGTTTCATATTGTAATAACAAATCAATCAAGTTATCTTTATTGCACACGTAAAATTATATCAACGCAAGTACGAACACATATTTACAAATAGCGACCTCATCTCTGAAACAGCTATCTATTTCAGTGATTGGAATAATTGAACCTAGTTTATTAGAGGACTGGAATATATATATGTAACACGCTGTATACATGTAGTGTTCTGCATTGTATGAAATCCTTGTTATAACATTGTTTAATGCTTTTTTAAATAAATTGTATTAACCGTAATAATATAACAAAATTTCAATTTGTATATATAACCACTTACGTACATTAAACAGCGTAGGATATACGCTCTTGATCACTGTAATTCGAGAGAATGGAGAATCTCGAAATGGGTAATGTCTTCTACGCGCTAGATAATAACCAAATACTTAATTATAGGTAAGCATAATAACAAATCCTTATAGATCCATTTGTATAAATCCTTTTCTGTGATACGTCACATGATGCACTTGATTAACTGTTATTTTAATTTTATTTCTTAAAAGAATACAGTAATTATTTTTTTACTAAATCAAAATATAAAAAGTTTACAAAACGTAATCAGTTGTTTTTGAGTCACCGATATTTATGAGCGTAACAAACAACACCGACTTCTATACCGTCTGTGTATTCCGCCATTACGTGTATTTAGACAATTATCACACGATGTGTCAAATGGGCAGCAAGACATGAGAGCTAATAGATTCCTACAATCATAAGAAACATTTTAATTACGACTGACCACGCCCTGTGGTAGACAATTAGTGGGTCGAACCTATAAATAAGCATACGAACATCTGATAGTAAGTGTTCTCAATGGCCTATGGATATCCTTAACGTCAAACCATTATTGACGTACTGCCGACCGAAATGGTTGTGGAAGACCCTATTGTTTACTTGTCAAAACTAAATTATCTTAACCATTGAAATTATCTTCCATAATGAATAATGAATCTTGTGCAATGATTCAAATGTGCAATCACTGATTTACATAAAATGTATTAATCTTCATCACTGCAAAATACTGGAAAACAGATAATCATCTTGATACCTAATCATATTAAAAATTCCGACACAAAAAAGTACCTACGGGCCGTATGTTTCATATCTAATAACATGACATTGTTTCTACTAAAATGTTATCAGTAATACTGATAATATTGAGAATTTAATCTTAAATTCATCATGCGTATATATAGCTGCGCAGAATTGGCAAAAGAAAAAATGGTAATACAATAATAGAATTAAATATTTTTCAACTGCAAAAATACCAAGTCTTTGCAATTTTAAAAATCACATGATTATATTCATTGCTTTGTTGTATACTAATATGGAGCTTTTTATCTGCCTATGCAAATGCATATACTTGAATTTGTATCATACAGGAACCAAAAAGGTTTTTAATGGGTTAATTCAATTAACTTAGTAGGGCTAGGTTAAAAGCTGTGCAATAGAAATAACCCATATAGAACACATTTGCAGTAAGGACAATTTGACATATAATACACAAGTTTGCATGCATGCATGTCCATTTTCATTTATAAAAAATTCTTACAGGATATAAAGATAAATAGATAAGGGTTTGTTTTGTACCCATCCATGTTGTTGCCATCTCTTTCATCAGTTAACCTTTAGTAATTCACATTAATAACTTATACTTGAAAGGTTGAAGGTTTTAATGAAAGGCTTAGCATGAAAGTAACAAAAATTACATATTCGAATTGATTCAAGTTCAAAGTCATCATAGTACTTTGTAAATTAAATACACTTATATACGTCATCTAAGCTTCTACTTCCGTCTTAAAAAGGTGCTTTGACATTGAAGAGAAGAAACATCGAAAGAAATTCCTCGGCACATCTCTTAAAATTATATAACAACAATTACAAAGTAACTTTTAACCTGCACAGAATCAATTGCAACACCGTTACTTCCAGGTGTCCTTGCAATTGATATATTTATGGATAACATTATATCATTTACCTGCAGCTGTGCATTATAACACATCACTCCTTAAATACTCCAATTGGTATATCACATATCACCTTGGAATGTCATTGTAAAAATGAAAACTGATAAATGCTGAATTTATTAAAGGCACTATGAAGACAGCCAGATCTATTTCATGTTTCACGATATTACTTTTCTGCTAGTAAATTGAAAAAAAAAAAAAAATATTTATATATATACAGCAATTGATTAAAGTCATGTGAGCCTTTGAGAAAAGTTTAAAGAAATATATATATACTGACAGGATAGGGTCAGAACACCTTTTTCTTTAAACTTTTCTCAAGGGCTCACATGACTTTAATCAATTGCTGTTTTCTACATATATTAAATTAATAATGTCAGCTGATTTACCCCACATTAAGATACCTTGAGTCATAACACAATGAAAATAAGCAAAATAATGAAGTGTAAAGGTCTCTATAAACTTTCTCATTTTGTAATAGCATGTAGGGACCTACTCAGTTAATTTGCCAGCCAATTATAAGCCCCCCCCCCCATTGAAGTTTACTTTCTAGGATAACACATAAAAAACAATGGATTGTTCCAAAATTAATGATTTGTGGTTTAATTTAACAATTTTGCCTACTTTTACCTTCAGGAAGGCATGTGAAGTCTACCAACCAACGCTTGGCCAGCACAGTGGACTCCATATGTTGTGAGAGTAGATTTAAGCCCATCAGTTGAAATAATATCAATTGTGATGAGGATGATGCATTAAGTTGGTATGCTGCATAATGGATAATTGATGTATATTTAATTTACAGTTCATTATCTCCCACGCAATCCTGTTCTTAACTAATACAATGGGATAATATTTAATTTGGTGATTGTCAATGTGTTCACTAAAATTTATTTCAATAATGGAATTTTATTGCATTTTGTTTTAAAAACAAAAGGGAAGTACAACTACTAGAAGTTGGGGTGTTGTTGTCCCAAATGGAAGAGACGAGTTTGAATCCCACACATCACCTCAAAACTTTTTCAAGTATGTTACAAAATCATTACCACATTTTTTTTATTTTTTTATTTTAAGCTCATACAATGATAATTAAGCTTTTGAATAAATGAAACAATATCTCCTTAACCTTCTTTGAAATAATATATGTAAGCTACAATTCTATTGTGAAACCTATCGCATGTTGCTTTTTTTAATTAGCTTGGCCAAGCTGTATAACTGGCACTAATCTAATTACTTACTTTAAATGATTCCAACACATCAATCCATTGCTGTTTTTCCTCTGGACTGGAAGCTCTTAAGTACCAGATACAATCATTTACTGACACATCAAATCTACAGTCATCAAACTCATGAGGCTGAAAGATAAAATAAAGTTTTACTTAACATTCATTACAGAGATATTGTAAAAGGTATGTTAGAGTTTGGGCACTTGACTAAAGTCAATTAACCATTCTAATTTGTAAATAATTTCATATATGTAATTTATTTTATTCCTGAAGAATAAGCTTAAACTAACATTACCAACACATATTCCACTTACATTACAGTAGGTAAATACAAAAAATATTTTTTCTTAATGTCTTAACAACCATAACCTAGACTATTTTAAATTGTACTGCAGTATCTTTAGTGAATAGCCACTTCAGTGATAGCCCAATAGATTTAAAGACAAGTTCCATAAAGGTGACTAGAGATGCACTAGTAGTACCAGTATTTTTATGCCCCTGTAAAGGAAACCTGCATACTTGACACTTCTAATAATGCTCTCAGAGATTTCTAAAGTATATGAAACTTTTCTTGTCTACTCTAGTGGACTACTATGTTAATTACAATAAGAGAAGACCTCTGGATCCAGCAGTGGAACATACAAGCTGTAATGTTGATTGTCACTACTATCAATTTCCACATCTACATAAAGAGTGTTAACATTTGTGTAAATATGAATCAAAAATAATGACTAATCAAACTTAAACAGTACATCAAAAACAATTAAGGTAAAAATGATTAACAACATGTATATCTAGGTATTTTTTTATGTTGATAGTCAACAAACAAAATGACGTGACACATGGTGGTATGTGATCACTGTCACCCATGAACATCAACAGGAACAAAGTTATCACTAATGCATTGTCGGCCAGGAAATGAGAAGTTAAGAAAGCGTTGGCGATGAAGGCCCCAGCTGAAACACGTCGAGTCGTTTGGTGGCTGACTCAAACAGGAGGGTGGTAGCTATCGCCTGGATAGACTTCACGGAAAGATAATAATACCAGTAATAATATTAATGTCTTAATAATAATACTAATAACGTAATCCTTACGCGAAGTCTTACCACCTAGCAGGCTGGCTTATGTCGCCTCTTACGAAACCCTGTTGTTTCAGAATGGGATTGGGGAGTATTTTACGCCGCCCCAATATGAGTCAAAATACCCGATTAAATACAAACTAAAGAGATTCATCATGGCAATAAAATGTAATCATTTGTCGCCAATTGAAATTATAAAAAAAATAAGGAAAATCGACCGACACCACAAGGACAAATTAATTTCTATAAGGATGGCGAGAAGACACAACGACAAACAATTAGACTCACCTTGACTTTGGCTTTTTTTAAGCATAGGGCACCTCTGCATCCAAGATTGCTTTCCAATTCGCTTTTATAATACGATAAAGTGGAATCTTTCAAAACAATAAATCTGTCCTGCCATCCATGAATATAGTTCGTCCATTTACTTAGATGACCGCGAAGTTCAGGAGTACTTCCGTCTTCCAAGTCTGAATTATCACTCAAAGTTATATTATCATCCGTCATATTCAAAAACCCAATAAAAATCTTAACGTAACAAAACAAAAATAAAACTAAACAGTAAACTCGTTACACCCACAGAAACAATACGCCACAGACTAAGGAAGAGGGTGATGTGAGTTGAGTGCAAGACACAGATACCACAGACTAAAAATAGTACTAGAGTTACCGACAGACTATCCTGGCTATCTATGCCATCTGATTACGAGAGAACTATTATTTGACAAAATTATATATAGTTTCCATAGCTATGATATATATGTTTCAAAATATTCTCTAGACTGTATCCTACCCAATTAACTAAAACACATCTTTTCATATCTTTTATTTTGTTAATAATTAATTAACTAACAAAATTCATACTCAGTATATAATATACTTACCCAAATCTCACTATATTAATTAAGTAAGTAATACTGTATAATGCAATTGTCAGCATTTTTATGACCCACCACTGCATCATTATTACAACCCATAATTGCCTCACTGCTGGGCTCAGATTTTCACTCACAATAAGAGAGTTTAAGTCATTACACTACGCTGGCCAAGTGCGAATTGGTAGACTTCACATGCCTAAGGAAACATTATGCAGAATTCTCGGGTACAGAAATTTATATGCAAATAATTAAAAAAAAATGTTCATGCAGGATTTGTACTTCTAGTCTATGTTGCGGAAGACTGGCGTTCAAACTACTAGGCTAAAAATACTTTTTACTCTACTGTGGTTCATGGGCTTTAAATTCTAATGTTTGTCAATTTACAGTATGTTTGTTCATGTAATTTGTTGGTGTGTTATTTGATACTCCAAAGAAACCTGTAACAATGCATATTTTGATATGATTTTTTTAGTTTAAATCATTATTTTTATCTATTAAATCTTAAAGAACTATGCAGAAACGTGAATCCCTAATATTTATTCATATTTTAAAATCACTGTTGTTGATGATGTTAAAATAATAACTAAATAGTCTAATTAGTGATACTGACTGCAGAGAGAAATGATCTCGAGTTTAGTTTTCGGCGAAGCATATGATTTATTGAACCAATGAATAGTTGTACAGAGTCGTGGTCATTTGTGATGTGTTAACTGTAAATATATCTATGATACACACTTTACAAGAATTCCTAGTGAGGTGGTACAAGTTTGAAAACATTTATTTATATAATTTAATTCTGAACTATTTTTCTCTCATTCTCGTTGTTTTAGATGCAAGTCGCTATACGCTAGGTGTTTTCTTTGCTTTTCGCTGAATTATGAGCTGAAACTACTATTTGTATAAATGTAGCACCGAACTCGTGGGTCATACATCACATAACAACATAAACAATATGACGATTTTCTTATAATCTTATTGAATCAACTAATGGTAATGGTACAGGAATAACGATATCGTGTATGATACAATGACACACGTCTATATAGATTTTATCACGATGACTGTTATACACAAAAGTACTCTATGTAACTGAACATATTGCTATTGAATTAATTTGTCTACGTTATGATTAAATTAATAACCTACATATTTGAGGGTTTTCATGAAGTTACCTGCATCATTAAAGTACTTAGATGTTATATGTATTATATTACTTATACTCGGCGTTCAATACTATTATCAGTTTTATTTGAGGAAAGTCTAGTTAAAAATTTATTGATTTTTTGAAACATCAGTTTGATTGGCAAATATCAAGGAACCGCCAAAAATATACTCATGTGACCAATGAAAATTGTTTTGTTAGTAACGCGCAATATCCGTTCAAGATGGCCGCCAAAACTATACCTATTTCTGTTCCAAAAGAAAAGCCTCTAAAAGTGATAAAGTGGAAAGTGAAACCAGGTGCTTTTGTGTCCCACGGTCAAATATTATTTTTGTACAGTGATTTGTCAGGTAACGACAATGAATTAAAGAGATTCAAGACATTGCGCGCTGGCACTATTTTGACCATCAAGGTGAAAGAAGGAGACATTGCAGAGCCTGGGTAAGTGACGTCAGAAGTCAGAACTTGATTAAAATAACATGAATCAATGCAAATCACCATATTTATTACATATTCTATATTAATTATAGCTAAATATTTTATTATTCACCTATTTGAGAATAAAAAATGCTATTTTTGATACTTAGTGTTACGCGGGAAAACTCGAATTGTATGTTTATCAAACGCTTAACCGAAGAAACTAAAGATTAATTTAATTGCCTTTTATGTTTTTCTTGTATTTGAAGGATTGAAATAATATATATGTGAATTTAATTATAATTCCATTTTATTTAGTTAATCTCTATCATAAACAATACAAACACATGACAACATAACCCTAAAGTAGTACAGTTAACGTACAAATATTTTATCAACATTTTTAAATTCATATTCGTAGCTGAAGGTTTTAAACGATAAAATCTGTACATTATGAAAGGGATCATTAGATAACAGTAATAATAATTTGATATTAAGAATATTCTTAGATAATTTATATGGCATACATAATTTTTATCTGGTACATAATATGTGGTTAAACTTTCTATTTTAATTGTATAAAGTTATGGTAGTTCACCTATATTAATTCAAAATGGAGGATTAGAAATTTTTTAAAGAAATTAATCAAATTAAAGTTTGATACTTTGGCAATTTGTAGATTAGTGTTGACTATCATTTACATATGAAGTAATGAATTTAAAGTTTTTTTTTTTTAACTTTATACTTTGTT